>CAJNJA010066808.1:0-29434 GCA_905231915.1 Symbiodinium necroappetens
GCGGCACAGGCCCCCAAGCACAGGTGTAGCACTTGAGCCAAAATGGCTACCTCTCTCTCTCTCTCTCCCTCTCTCCGGGGAAAGCGGAGCCGGGGAGCGTTCAACCCCGACCCCCGCGCGCGAGCGCGCACCCGCGTGTCACTGGTGTCTATGATTCCCCTCTACAGTTTTGCCGTAAAAAGTCTCGGCTATACGAAAAGAACGCTCCCCTGTACTGGTTGCAAACTGCCTGTTGCCACACACCTGCCAAGATTACACACAAACTCCACACAGGTAAGGTACCGACCGAAGTAAAGCTGGCGTGTCTAGGCTTCTCTCTCTCTCTCTGTCTCTCTGTCTCTCTCTCTTTCTCTCTACCAGGCCGGAGGAACGGGGCGGACAACCCCTCCCCTGGCGCGCGAGCGCGCACCTGCGGTCCTCGGCAGGGTCTCTCTCTCTCTCTCTCTCTCTCTCTCTCTCTCTCCTTCCTTCGGGTTAAAGGGGCATGTTAGTCCCCCCGGCCCTTAGGCCCCCATGTTCTGTGGGGCTTTGGGGGGCGTCGGCTCTCTTTCTCTCTCTTCTTCGCACAAGGCATAGGGAGCGTCTTAAGCCCACTGGCCGCTCAGGTCCCCCGTTTTTGTGGGGTTTGTTGAAGGGACTGTGATACTTTACACACCGGTTTCGGACCACGTGTACCCTTGATTTTATAACTAAAATAAATAAAAGGGGGAAAGGGTCCCCCGGTGTGTCATCCTGCATGGACACCCTGAATTCAACTACATTCCCCCGGACTCTGATTACGAGCAACAGCTGTAGAAACAATAAGGAGAAAGTGACACAAGTCCGAGAGGTGCGTGGTTGTCATGAGTGTGAGGTCCCCCGATTTCCAAAAAGGCTCAACAACCGGCCCATGACAGCAGTAACAACTAATGTATTTATTTCGGGTTATCATCAGAAGATCATCAAAAGAATGTGAACTCCCACGAATGGTTTGTTTCTAAGCGGCGGCATTGCACAAGAATGGCACGACCGGAACCCAAAGAGTAAGAAATGACACACATTCGCGGAAACGTTCATGATACAGCAAGAGTCCGGGGCTTCGGCTGGAAAGCCGATACACACATGCAGAAAGGGGGCCATTCCCCCTACTGGCGGGCCACCCCCGAAGTCAGGTTCTGGAGAAATGGAAAACCCTCGGGTCTCTTGAGAGTGAGAGAAAATGGGCGTAGGGCACAGGACTCAAGCACAGCTGGGAAAAGTGTGCAGGCTCCCCCAGGTGAACAGCCTCAGGTCAACCTCTCACCTCCCCTACGTCTTTTGCTTGCTTGCTTGCTTGCTTGCTTGCTTGCTGGGGGTATGGGAGGACAACACCCCTGGCCCACATGGCGCGCGTCAGCATGTTTGAGCGGCCCCTTCCGAAAGTTAAAATTTCCTGTTCCCCTGTATGAGCCTGTAGTACCCATCCCCCGGAAAACACCCCTACTAACACCAGGACCCGAGAGACCTCGCGGGCATGATACAGGTCTTCCAGGGTTCCCCAGAAACAACTACAGGCGGATGCACAGCTTGTGACATTGCAGGACACATATCAGGACAAACATCGTAAGGCAAACAGCGTATGAAACGAACCTAGGCAGTACAGTACCTTTCTTTCGCCAGGGCTCCGGGCTCAGGGGTTGCCCCCCTCGCCCGAGCGCTCTAGGCGCCCACCTCTCTCTTTCTTTCGGCAGGGTTAAGGACAAGAGGGGTGAACCCCCTTGCCCACCTCTTTTCTTTCGGCAGGGTTATGGGCAAGAGGGTTGCCCCCCTTGCGCACATCTCTCTCTCTCTCTCTCTCTCTCTCTCTCTTCTCTTCCTTCGGGTTAGAGGAGCTGGTCAGGCTCCCCGGCCCATGGGGCCCCCCAATGTTCTGGGGCTTCTCTCTCTCTCTCTCTCTCTCTCTCTCTCTCTCTCTCGCTTCTTCTCTCTGCTATCGAATAATCTTGTTCATGGTTCCGGGGTGTCTCGCGCGAAGCTGTGATGTCTGCAATCGCCCCTGACAATTTTAGGTGAACCTTCATTGAGGAACTGAATGCCTACTCTGCGAACTGTGCTGTGGCCAACAGCAGTCTTGCACCTGCGCAATCATCAGTCTGGCTGAGACCCACTCCGAAGACTTCTTGACAGTTTCGACTGCGACCCATGTCGTAGGGATTTCGGAAGAACCTTGCTTGGCAAGCATGAGCACCACCTATCTGCAGAGCCAGCTACGGCATGCGGCTGGCAGGTCAAGTTGATGTGCGGGAAAACATTGCAACAGATAGACTCGCCATTATATCTACTTTCTCGCCGTCTCATCATGTTGATCTGGAACTCGATCGTGGTTTGATTGGTCATCACCTGGTCCGCGCACCCGTCATGGGCACGCGAGCAAAACCCATGTGCTGCACACAAATCCGCAGTTTAGTAAGTCTGTGACCAGAAAGGTATGGAATCCTCCAAGGAAGCAAACCGCTGCTAGAATCGAAGCGCATATCCTTGGATGACAAGCCCGTTGTAAGCACACTTGTTGGCCATGCAATACCATGCAATTACAATTACAGTTCGCTCGAAGTCTCAGATGAGCACAGCACAGCCGCAAACATATGCCACGGCTCATGAAAGAAGTCACAATGCATTGGCGAAAGACTCGCGTGCCCTGCCGAGCCCAAGTGAAGATTATGTCATAGAAAAAGGTACCGAACACCTCGGACGGTTGATGAGCTCCATTGCTGTGGATACTCTGCTATGACGATGCCATCGAGTGCAAGCCAAACACGCATACGATGAAGAGGCAAGCCATGGCCAAGAATAACAGAAAGAGGCAGAAGTATCTGTAGTTTCCAAAACCTGGAATTCGCCGGGGAAGAAAGGGCCAAAGCACAGCGCTACGCTAAACACAACAACGGGTGTTCCAGCGAGCCAGGCAGTCTTGAAAACATGATAGTGGCTGCATGCCAAGATACCAACGCAATTATTAATCCACCTTGGTCAAACTTGTGCTAGACCATGTTCAGAGCCGCTCGTGACGGAGCACTGGTGCAGCGCTTGAACGCCGTGGCACGGACAGTGATGGTCCATCTTCAGGACGCACACCCCGCAAATGCTGCAGTGGTGTGCTCGCGGCGGCTTCAAGCAAGCACATTTGGGGCATTTCCTGCAGAGCAAACGGCATTATTCTCAACAAATGCAACTCTGGGTCACAGAAACAGCAGCCTCGGCACGACTTCAGGATTCTCGGAGGATTCCATCAATGACACTTTGGCCTGCACAATACAGGCTTCAGTGCTGATGGCAGCGCATTCTCGGATTGAGGCTCTATAGAGATGTGACATCTCAATGAAAGCGCAACAAGAACACGCATGGTCTGCATGCAGCATCCTTCTCAAATTCTGGTGGCAGGCCCGCTGGGGTAAACACGGCCTCCGGTGCAAGCAAAAGTGCGCAGGCAGCAACGATCAGCTACGGGGCACAAAATGAGCACATGCAGCACCATTCAACAGTCGCACCTTGAAGTAGTTGTACAACCTCCAAACTTGTGCATACACCCCTACATGTGGATGGTCTAAGTCTGGCCATACATGAGACTAGCGAAGGCACCAACTGAGGCAAGCAACGCATTGGCAAGCAAAAACACACCCAGGAAGGACAAAAGCGAGCTTCCAATAAATCCGGCTCTTTCTTGGAGGATTGGCCGCCCATGCCAAAAGTACGTGTATGTCACAAAGCCTGCAGGGCAGTCGATTGCAAACGCAATTTGAATCCAAGGGTGAATTTCAAGCAGCTCCGGCCTTTCAAGCACAGGGCCATGACCACCAAACAGGGGCCAAGCACGCGCATTCCGATGTGAAAGAGACTGGCATCGAACACTTCAAACGCAAGGCAGCCTGCAGACTACAGGAGGAAGCCAATCCCGCCTTTGGCCCGCGCGAGTGACGCTGTCCAACGAGCGAGCCATGTCGCGCCATGCCTTCGTCAGTATGTGCTGATCCACTGTAAAGTGAAGCTCTCGTGGATGCTGCTTCAAAACTCCGTGTGTGAAACCGCACAGCATGGATATACCATGGACGAAACGGCCGAAATCCAATAATTATGACTCCCCGAACCGAGCGGAGAGGCGGGCACTTGTTGCAAACGAGTGGCTCTTCGGAAGGCCAAACCTGCAACACTTCGAGAATGCTCTCGATCACTGCCGGAATCGTCAGGGCTCGTTTCTTTGCAAGCCTCATTCAAGAATCACATCGATCACCATAGATGTCAGGTCTTTGCACTGACACGCGGCACTCACTAAGGTGCAAGCTGTTGCCCCGGCAACTTTTCTTCTGGCGTCGCCCCCGGCGACCATCGCACTGAGGAAGTCCGTTCGCAACTTTAGTGATTAGTCCAATGATATCTAAGGCTTTGTATCGCTTTGCATTGCAGCACATTCCACGGCATTTTTGTCTTGTCGTGACTTTGGGCTCTAGATTGTAGGTCCATGCTGAACCGAAATTGACATCAGAAGCGCAAAGTTAGCCATCTCAACCAGCTCAATTCTGCGCGCAACAACTGGATGTGTGCGATCTCGGAAAACCTCTTGGACTTGGCTCCTAGCGCGAAGCACATGGATCAGCACGTTCTTCCTGTTCGCACTGAACACCTCATCTGCGAGATCTGCAAATGCAAATGTGTGTCACAGCTCAAAATACAGCAAAAAAACACCGGCGTTCCATCCAATGCCAAAAATAGATGGATGGAGGATTGCGGAGGGTAGACCTAGATGGATGGAGTTCAATTCCCAATACCACAACCGTTCAAGCGCATCCAAGTCTTCACCACTTGGTCTAAGCAGCCTAAGCGCTGCGCTGGCCAACACGGGCAGTGACTGCATCCCCGGTCATCTAGTGTGGAGATCCCCGTCATGGCTCGCCATTGCCTTTCTGTAACTGGTTGCTTCCCCCTTCTAAAGGACCACCCTTGCCGCATACAGCAAATGGCAGCAATAATGCAAGCAGCAATAACAGCACAAAAAGCCGCAGCAGGAGCAGCAGCTGCACAAAAAACACCGCAAACATCAACACAACTATTGCGAACGGCAGCGCGACATACTTTTGCGAGGTCGGAGCTCTCCGACTCACAAGGCATTGCACTGGCGCGTGGGCCGACAGCCGGATTGCTTGTCGGCATTTGACTTGCACAAAGCCCAGCAGAGTTTCGACAGTGCGGACTGGAAATCGCCGTGGCCCGAAGCTCCGGTTCCCTGCTGCTTCAACCAGAACCTCTGTACCCGAACACATAAACCAGAACCCCCAACCCGACCGCAACAGCTGTCGCTGCATGCAACATCGCTGTCAAGGCTGTCTCTCCCTCTGCGCACGCGCCGCCTGTGTGTGTTTAGAGAGACCTAGGCCCGCATAGCAGATTGATGTCTATGAATACGAGCCACTCACAAGGAGACTCTGAGGATTCCACTGGCGGTAAGGCTTCGGGCTTCTCACCACCGCGCAGTTTCTCAACTAATGGCTCGCCTCAGCTGCCCAGCAATGCGCATGACCATGCCATAAGATGGAACTGAGCCATCCACAGACCAATCGTGGTGTTGGGCCACAAAAATGCCTCCAAGACAAAGCTGGCCGAACCATCCAAACCAAACCCAGTCAGAAGAAGCAGGTTGGCAAGTGCTACAAAGGTAACAACGAGAGAGAGCCCGTGCGCAAAAGAAACACAGACCCAAAGACTGCATTGCGAATCAAAAGGATATCGAAGGGGACAGCAAAGGTCGGAGAATGGCAGCCTGCTGGCTTCGGACTTTCTGAGGCGAGGGTCAGCGACTCAACAGGTCGGGCAAGGTCTTCGCAGATGCATTCACATTCAGTCAATGTCAAGCCTTACACTGCTAGTTGCCGCCTCTCCACAAGATAGTTTCCCGAGGCGGAAATCAGGAACAAGCTGTCGATCATCACCTCGCTGTGCCGCAGTTCCAACTAGCCTGGTAAGTGAGGCCGAAAACTGAGCATGGCGCACGGTGAACCCCACAAGCGCATCGGAGAAGCACGCTCCGGGCTCAAATGGCTCTACCGTCGACTGAAGTACTCTAAACCAGACCTAGCAACTTGCTCAAAAGAGCAGCTGGGGGTGTAAGGCGTCGGCAGGATGTACTGAAGATCCATGAGACAGTCTGCCACCGCATCATGCTGATGCTTGTGTCGTGGACGCTTGAACGTAGAAAGCTGAAGGAACAACGATGACATCTTTCGTCGAGTTACCGATGCGCCGACTTACTGGCCATAGCAAAACAAGAAGACTAGCGTGTCAGCGCATTGCAATTGCGGGTCGGCTGCAGCAGTCTTGTTCTTGCTTATCCAAAGGAGGCTAGAATTGCACCCCGCCTCTCCGAAACGTCCTAACTTGGCTTCGCCTCCTCAGTGTCACCAGCATGGACGATGGCAACCCCGGCACGGCTGAGAAGCACAAACACCAAACGCGGTGCTCTATCCAGAATCGTTCGGAATGAACAAACTTCTCCTTCGTTTACTGGGTTTCTTCGGAACCACCTACATAAAACATCTCGGGGTCTCGCTTCTCAGTCAGGAACATAACAAGCGGGCATACTCGAGGATGCCACACAGCACACAGACTCATCCGATTGTTATCCAGCGGCGGTGTCGGAGAATATGAGAGAAACTCGTGCAATCATTGCTGCATCTCCTTTTCCAAGAGACCGGGATGGCCCCACGTCATGTAGGTCCTGAGGGCACATGACCGAAGCGCCAAGTCTCTCATGTCACTCCTCTGCAACGCCCCGCCCACCCCCCAGCTCCTTGAAGCGTTGATCTTGTCCCGCCGGGTGGATAGCTCTGAGGCCAGTGGCCCAAACTCCAAGCATTTGCAAAGATCCGGCATAGGCGGCCTGTGACAGCTAACATGCTGAGATAAGACCGAGGCACTCGAATATGCAGTGTACGAATACCTGAACCTGCCGCATCTATCAGCAAGTATCAGGGTAGCTGAGGCACGGCTCTTCAAAGGCAAGTCGATCTTGTGTTGCAACGCTCGCAGCGGCTATGCTCAGCGGAATGGCTTCTGGAGCAAGCTGCACATTGCCTGGCCCATCCTGCTTGTAGAGGCCAGCACTGGCATCAGCAGTCCACATGCAAAAGATTTGCTCGGGCGATACGTGGTGAACGACCCAAGATCGCCGCGTTGCGTGCGACCAGAGGGCAGGATTGCAGCTCGGCTCCATTGCGAAGACTCTGTACGAGTCCCGATCATCCAGGGTGAGCATGGGCAAGCCCAACTTGTCATCCCGAAGATATCGCAAGTGGACCCCAAAACATGGATCATCTCCATAGACCAGTGGAAGCTTGCCAGCAAAGCTCATTCGAGCAAGCGCCAGAACTACATCTGCCGACAACACGCGCAACAGACCTCTTGCATATGGAGGGAAGATTTCAAAAGGGTAGATGTCATCAGGATTATAGAACGCATGATCCTCATCCTTGGGCACAGGACTGAAGTAGTCAAAGTATCCCCAAATGTATCCATACGAAGGCCGACTCTGCAGCAAGAATAGCAGAGGGTCTGGACGAAGGTAGATGTCATCATCGGCTTTGACAATGAAGCGAGCCAACACATTCTGGGCACACCACTCCAAAAACATCAATCCTTTCACCGAGTTCCACTTATATCCTTCTTCAACATCAAGCAGAATCACGTCCCTGTGCTTTGCCATTTCTTCCTGCAAAGGTACAAGGCGTGGACTCAGCCTCGGCCTTCCCAAGAAGAACTTGAGATCAAAACCCTGCGTGCGCACTGCCTGTGCCCAAGTTTTCCGGATGGCATCTCGCTTCCGAGAGTTATCTTGTGCCGAGTACACTCCAACGAACATCAAAGGCAGGAGCCCGTCATCATCAAGGGATTTCGCGTCATCCTGGCCAGAAGGGCCAGACAGAATGGAGTGGACAACAAGGGTCGAATGACATCTAGTGACATTCAAGACAACATGAAGCAACAACTAGCCACGCATAGCCGCAGTGGGTTGTCCTCTCGACTGGTCTGCTGGTAGGCACACAGATGGCAGGCGGCTGCTTTCAACGAATCGTTGAACCCACGGCTGTACCTGTAAAGCAGCTGGTCCTGAGAGCGCTGAATCGGAGAGGAAGCGCAGGAGAGAGAGAGAGAGAGAGAGAGCAAGCAAGAGCTAGAGCGAAGCAAGGGCGGGAGTAGAGGGAGCAGGGAGGGGCGGGAGCGCCAGTGACATGCTCGATTCTGCTTAGGTCCTGGACCAGACGATGCTGCTGCCAAAGCGAAGCTATGTCGTAGTTGATCCCGGGCAGGAAAGAAAGCAACGCCTCCATGCGGAAAGAGATCGGGTCCCACGGCACGACAATGCGCGGCAGCATCGCAACCATGTGCGAAAAGCCATTGAACAATGGTATGGTCCCCCAGCCAATGCAATGAACAAATGCCTGTGACACCGTTTCGTTGTCGTCGTCGACGATCAAAGAAAAGCGGTATGGTACAAAAGCCTGCTCGTAAGTCACTGCCATTCCATCATCAAGAAAAGTGTGGTCCGGTAAAACCGCCGCCGCCTGCTGAGCAATTGTGCGAGTTTGCATATCAGACCATGCTTTTGAATTCTTACGTGGCAACATCACTGATATCAGAAGTTCTTTGCCAGCCAGAATGGAATCGAGCTGTTCGTTATCCAGGCGGGGCATCGGTAGAATTCTCTCGAGAAAGGCCAGGCGACCCCTCCGTCCAGCAAAAGGGACCCGCTTCAGCGCGTCTGTCAAAACGAAGTCCTGTGAAAGAATTTCCGAATCCAGTGCCTCTGTGCGGACACCCTCTGTGCCAGCTTCTCGGTCCAGACTAAAGAGCTCGTGTGAAATCCAGGAGACTTCGCATGTCGAGTCTTGATCCGGCCCAGAAGCACCAAAACGCAGTCTGTGTGTGCTTGCGGAATCTTTCACGAGTACTTGGACAGGCACAGGGCAGTCATCGGCAGCCGTCTGTAAAACGGCGGCACGAATCCAAAGGTGGAAGCATGTTACTAGAACCTGCAGCTGGCAGAGCGGCATTACTGGACACGAGCATCGTCATCATCTTTGACCGTGTCCGACCACGGCTTCCACTCGTTCAGCTTTCAAGCGGGCGGTCTCACTCCATCTGCAAAAGGTTTCAGCTGTTGGCCAACACTAGACTGAGACGAGCCAAACTGCTTGCGACATTATTCCCGAACGTACGGCAAGGTCAGGAGGCTACATAAGGGCTGAGTGGGGACTGGAATGCGGAATGTTGAGGGAAAATTCCACCGGAAGCATCGCAGAGGGTGCTGGAAGGCGGCAAAGGCAAGCTATGGGGAAGTCCTACAAGACTGCAAGATTTTCCAAGATAACGGGGCATCCCACTCGGTGTGTCCAAGTGGATCTTGAAAGGGCCTAGAATACGGCAAGCCAGGCAAGCGCTGCATGGAGGAGGGTCGTGGTCCTCACAGGTCCTCACACTCTCGGATCTGCCAACGCAGAATGGGAAGCTCTTGGCGCTTCCCTTTTTTGCCGTGGCATGGCCAACTCAGGGCTCCTCGTACGGCTGATGCGGATGCAGTGAGCCACGACGTTTTCGGCGCAATGCTACAGGGTGGCTACCTCTGGGAGGCCATCACCTCTTTATTTTGGTCTGTGTCCAATGCAGCTGCTCAGAGCTTCAGCCAGTGTCGTCCTTACCCGGGCTAACTCAAGTCACCATGTCCGCGAGGAAAGCAGACACAAATCCCTACCTCGAAAACTCCTTCTGGAATTGTAGGTCACCCGGTAGAGCAATCATGAGCAAACCCCGACCAAGGTCCGGACCCTGTCGATCCGGTCTAGGTCGCTGGATCGCAATGTCGCAGTCAAGGTCCTCCTCGCCGTCCCAGCTTGCTCCAATCTGCAAGGACTCCTTGAAAACTCAGGCGCTGTTCTGCACCGTGACTGCAGGCTGAGCGGCTGAGTGCCCATCCCGGGGGAGCATTGGTCAAGCCGCAGCCGCTGCAGGCTGCGTCCATCCTGCTTCGTTTCGGCGTCAAAGAGCTTGTCGACTTTCCTTGTCTCCGTCCCCATGACGTAGTCCCCGGCATCCAACCTGAATCAAACGAATACATCCTGCAAAGTGCTTGATTGATTTGGTGGCTTCCCTGCTCGATGCGTGTCAAATTACGTGTTCCCTTCAGCAATGCCGATTGAAGTTACTGAGCATGCTGAGTTACTGGCTGCGATTCAGCTACTCAGGTGAGCATGCCAGGTCCGAATCTCTTCAAAAACCTGGCGCACCGGCTTGCAGCTGTGAAGTCGCACCGCCAGAGATATGCTTCTTCGAAGCCTGGCTCTTGCAGAATCGCTCATTCGGACCGTGACCAGGACTTCTCCTGTGACCTGCCAGAGTGCGATAATGATAGCAGGAGAACCGAATAGACGGGCGTGCCTCATCAGTGTTGACTGATGTATCTGCAGCCTCACACGTTTGCATCTCGACATCGTTGCACTGAAAGCACAGCCATGGGGCTTCAGGCAGCACTTGAAAAGAAGAACACCCCCTTCCCCATCTGCGAAAGTCTGCCACTAGGTCGCTCGCTGCGTCGCTGTGGAGGAAAGCCCACAGATCGGAAGCCTGACGCGCATGTTGGCCCTCTCAGTCTCACCGTCCTACCAAGACAAGCAACAGCCGGCTTTTAGCCTCTAAAGCTACGCACAGCCCTGCCAGATTCTTTGCCAATATCTACCAGCATACAGCATAGTGAAGACGCGGGGTTTGAACCTGACTCTTGGACAGATCTTGCGGCATCCGAACCTTGAGAGGCAGAATCCACACGAGGCTTCTGTCTCATGAGCACACGAGACAATCAAGCTAACCAAGACCAGCAGGTCTATCATTTCAAGGTTAACCGAAGCAAGGCTAAACAGACTGTTGTGGCTTCCTGAGCCCGCATCAGTGCACCATCCGCTTTGTGGAACCTTCGCAGAGCCACAGCGTGCGCTGCCCTACGTTACCCAGATTAAGTGCAGTATATCCTGCAGCCGACTTCCAGCCTGAACAGCGGTGGAGGACTGGAAACCAGGCCTTTGCCAAATGCCAAATCCAGAGCTCAAGGAAATCCCCAAGAGGGCGGCAAGGAAACCCAGAACCCGGCACAGCTTTGATTGCCAAGTCCTGCGGCTGTTCTTGACTGCAGCGAACTGTTATCCGCCCTGTTGGACGTTCCTCCATCATTTTCTGCAAGCCATCCAAGAGTTTGGGGAAACCGGAGCCTTCAGAAGAGGCAGTGTGCACACTGAAGGCTCTACTCACGAGTGCTGCTGCAGCGCCTGTCAGGGCGCTGACTGTGTAAACTGGCGTTGGGTCCTCAACATTTTTTTCTTTCTCGCAGCTCTGTTTTTTCTATTCGCAAAGGCCTTCTGTTGGTGCAGATAATGGAGGTGGCGCACCTGCAGCTCGAGAGCTGGAACATCTCAAGACGTCCTCTTCGCCCTCTTCGCCTCCTTCTGCATCACTAGGTCTGCTTTGTTCCAAACCTCTGAAAGTGCCAGGGCCGCAAGGTTGAGTCAAGCGCTCTCCAGATCGCCTCGACGACCCTGTCCATGTCTATCTTCGCATCTGCCAGCACCTCACGCACCAACTCAGCCTGCTCCTCCAGATGTGAACTATTGGCCGTGCCTGCCACAATCACTTGAAGTAACTTGCATGGAAACCCCCTCAATCTGACTCACGGAATCTTGTAGACCCCTGCAGCTAGCTTGCATCACTCAAGATCAGACAAGCACTTTCCCGATGTTCTTTTGGCAGGCTCTGATACTCTCCCTTTCATCTATCGCAGCAGCATTATTACAGCATCCAACCATCTTCAGAGGTACTGAGACTCCAAAGTCCAAAGTCCTCTCGGGCAGGATGTGCAATATCCCGCACGTGCAGAACCACATCTGCTTCATGCATCTCCTGACAGTCTTGATCTGTCTGCAAGCCTGACGAAGCATGTGTCACTGTGTCACTCTGGGCCATCCTGCACGGTCGCCTGTACGGCTTCACAAACATTAATCGGCAAGCCCTGGCAGCAGCTTAGGAAGGGTCGCATGAACCCACGAGCTGCAGGTCTGTGACAAAGACATGCCTGAATCAAGCCGACGGAGTCCAACACGTAGCACTCCCGGCCAGATGGCCTCTGCATCGCGTTCCATTATGCAAGCGTGGCAAACTGGCAACCACCTGCACAAAAGCACAGAGCCTGAGAGTCTAACAGCACGCAGCGACGGGATGCCACATCCAGGGTTACGAAAACACCGTCCTGACACATAGCAGCCGTCCAGGGCCCTAGATACGCAAAGCTGCGAAGCCTCCACGAGGAGATCGGAGCTTGTGAGACGATTGACGATCTAAGCATGATCTCCCATTGCGACTTGCACAAAACTCTTTGAAAACAAGGCCCTCGCTGCGCTCTTTCCAACATTGGTATAACCCACCAGACCTCGCGATCAACGGCATCTGTCGTCCATGACTTTCTGCATGCATGCTCTTGCTGCAGCCTGCAGTGTCCTGTCGGGCTTTCCTGACCTGTAAGACCCAAGCCAATCGTTTGTCTCTCGTCACGTGCACGCTGCTGACCTGTCACGGAGTCAAGCACAAAGGACCCTCGAAATCGCTGCTGAAAGTCAAGCCTCCACGAACTGAGGCTGCGGCGGCGGCTACCACGAGCCGATTGCAGTCGCGCAATCTCCTGAAGTTTTGCGACTGCACGATGCAATCGTTCGAACACTGCTGATGACAAGCACAGGCTCGGCAGGACTTGCGCTTTGCAAGCAATCACTGTCTCTGGCACGTGGTCTTTAGGGTGAGATGTTGAACAACACGCGCCCACTTTCGCTCGTCGATGAGCGAAGCTACTGCGTGATGTCCGTGCGCGACGAAAACTTTGGCACCGGGCGTCACGCAGTGCTCCTGCATCTACGAAGCTATCTTTCCAAGTGCATTGTAATGCTGCTCTGTCTGCTGGACACGCCCAGTGCAGTCATGCACAGCTTGGGCTCTTCCGTTGAAGAGACGAACAAATGGAAAATGAGGAATAATGGCATTACCTTACAAGGACAAAGTCATATCACCTTCAGGGCTTGAAGCACACCTCGGATATCCGTCAGCAGCTTCGCGTCCTGTCAGTCCGGAGGTGAACTCCAGACAGCTCAGGGCGAAAGCAACTGCCGTCAGTGAATGGCCTCAGAAGGATAGCGGACAGGTTGAGGAAACGGCCAAGGCAGTTCAACTTCTGGTTTCTCCGTGGCCTGCAAGCACGTGTGCCGCAGAAGGATAGGTTAGCTTAAGTCCTCCGAGGCTTCAGAGTCACCGGTCGAGCATTCACCAGTCGAGTATGATATCAATCTCGTCGCTGTGCTAGGAGACGACGCGAGGAGATGTGTGATGATGTGGCGACTATCTGTCTTATGTACTTTCACGGCAGGGCCGTCTGGTGATGTTACATGATGTTACTTTACTCCTTGAAACCGGAAAGCCTTTCAAGCCACCAGCATAGTTTAAGGCTTGCACCACAAACCGAACACACCATCAATAACATGCCGAGTAACTCCAACTACACAGACAACAAGAGCAGTTAAAGGAAATGCAACAAAAATGCACGGCACATTTCAACATTCAACGCAGACGTCCATATCACACGCAGATTCTGGACTCTGAACTTGTGTTCTACGGCAATGCGGAAACTGGGAAGATACTATGCAGGAATGCTTCAAGTGAGGAAATGCAGGATTCCGTATCCAAACCTACACCAGTGACATTGTTGTCAGGAGTAGTCGTCATTGTCCTCATAACCTATACACCGATCACATCCACCAAGCAACAGCCCGTCATGCCACCAAAGGGGAGACGGCTGATTGGAATTTGTCTCGCGTTTGTTTGCCGGCCTGTTGAGGGGGCTCCGGTGACAGGTAGGAGCAGCAGCGCAGCAGCAATGGTGAGTGGTAGCAACGGGAAGATCCATGTAATTAATCACTCACTAAGTCCCACGGGAAATCATCCGTGTCCAGCCGGAAAAGATGCAGTCTCTTCCGCTAGGAGCATCCCCCGATGTCTTTTTTTCAAGGTGATGCGCCTCGACGCCCTCTTCCAGCACCTCGAAGGCTCTTTGGATATCACTCCGGCCGCCTCCTCGGAGGCCCAGGCGAGATCTTTGCTGTGCAGATCTGTGCAGTTTCCGGCCTATGGGTCCTCCGAAGTGCCCCGGCAGAATCCTGAAGCCAAAAGGACTCGACCCAGGGGCGAAATATATCTCGTCAAAAGCTTTCAGGCACCAGCTGCTGGACGTCCCACTGGCACAACCTTTCTGACCACTCCTTCGACACCAACACTGCCAAGCGCTCTTGCTCTCGGACCGGCTGCAGCCTTCACTTCCTGGCGAAGACGACCGCCATAGACCAGCGAGTAGCAGACCGGCCTGGACAAAGCACACGAAGTAGATGAGCAAAGGAAAGCTCCGGTTGATAAGATCCCAACCCGACGATCCACTTCCCAGCGATGGCTCGGAAGGCCTGCTTCCGTCGGGATGTTGAAGCGCCACAGAGATGCAACATGACGGCCTGTGTCGGATCGACGATACTTCTACCATCGGGACCTCGGGACAACTGCGGCCACGCGTTCCGCTCATGTCATGTTTCTTGCAACAAGCACGTCTTGGGTCTAGAGTCTTCAATGGGAGATTTGAGATTACTGTTTGACAGATGGTCCTGCACGGGACCTTCGCCGTCGTTGCTGTGGGCGACAGGCGACGCAGCTATAAGTCAAGCATAGACTGTATACCTTCAGCATCGTGTAATGCCATGACCATCAGTGCATGGAGGCCGCGGAATGCTTTGGGAATGCCGGCAGGAACACCGAGGTGGCTCTCATGTTGGAGTTGCTTTTGCCCACACAGCTTGTCTTCAGCATTAAACATGCAGCCGCTACCATCCCGTCAAAAAAAATGCAAATCTGTCTGAGTTCGGAGCCGAAGTAGAGTGAAAGCAAGGCATCTCGCTGCCACCCCTTCCTGATCCCAAGCTTGCTATGGTCTTTAGAAGGTCACAGGCGACCTTGAATGATTTCAGTCGGGCGAGCTTGGTATAAAGGCTTCAGCAGCCAGGGGTGGTGTGCCGGCACGGACCAAGGTTTAACTTTTCGGTGATGCCCCCCGGCTTGGTCCACAAATGCTGTTGAATCTAGCTTCTTGCTTGCCTGCTTGACCGCCAGACCTTATTGCAGCCGAGTGGGGATGACGAGATACTGAGATGAGACACTCCCGCTTAGTGTAAAGTCAAGTCGTCTTGTTATTCTTGTTGGAACAGAGCCCGCGACAACACGTCGTGAACTCCACGTCGGGACGCTGAGCAATGGGCAACCTCATAATGACCCTCAGTACCCCCACTGCTGCAGAATGGGCGCCTGAGGAGTGCTTCCTCTGAAGGCTGCGGGCCGGAGCTTTCTTCCTGCGGACAAGCCAAGCTGAACCTGCCCTGAGGAAGGACCCATTGGTCAACTTGTCCTTGATGGCCTGCTTGATTGTCTCCCCGGATCCCCGCCTGGCCGGTCATCGCTGCAATTTTCGCCGAGTGCACAGGCTCATTTCACCGAGCGTCCAGTTCACGAGGGCGACCAAGTCGAGGATGAAGTTCTCCGCTGTTTTGCCGAGGTCTGCAGCCAGTCAAGCCAGCTCACTCGGGGCTTCTCGACTCAGAAAAGCACGAACTGAGACAAAGGCCACGAAGCTCGTTCTTGTCTAAGACCTCTGGGGGTTCCTCCGGCCACGTCTGTTTTGCTTTCAGCTGTCTTCAGTTGATCTATGTTGTGCACGGACCGCTAAACGCTGACCCACATTTCAGTTGCCTCGGGCACGTAGACCAGCGCGTCCGTGCAAATTAGCGTTTTGGACCTCGTGCAAATCGTGATCTAAACGCCTCTTACAAACAACACTACTCTCGCCTCTTGTGGAAGAAAGCGCATTCGCATGCGCTGTATCCAAATCCGAGGCGATCCTGTTACGAGGCAATGCAAGCCAGCTGCTGTCGGGGCTTTCTGCATTGCAGGCTACATCAGCTATCCGCGTCCTTAGGGTTGAAGAGCTGCTGCTCAATTTCTGCAGACCATGGCGCTGCGGTATCTGCATCCTGCGAATGTACATCCAGCATGTCTCCGGAGACGCTTGGGGCCTACTGGTGTCCCTTTCCGGGACCTTCAGATCGCCCGACGAGAAAATGCCATAGAAAGCAGTTGGAAGGTCTAACGGCCAAGACCACTGCTGTGGAACTGTGTAGACCTTCAAGGGCGCGACACACAGGCACTCGTGCTCACACGTGAACAGCCAAGGCACCTTCGCATCTGGCCAGCGTCGTGCAAAAGGCGCTACGAAGATCTTGTGCTCGTATCTCGGCGTGTTAAGAATTGCAATCATTGCACTGCTGGTTTCCGTGAGAGAGCCAACGAGATTCGAGTTGTCAAGTGCCTCAGGCTGCCTTTGCCCATTCTGGTCTGGTCAGCTGGGACTTGCTACGTTGCGGGATGCGAAGTTGGACAATTATCCTGCTGCATCAGCAACTACGCTAAGCTTCACCCATTTAGCGCTGACATCTCAGACCCTGAAGACATTCTGGAAGCCCCGAACACGCATCCCCCATCCCATGGAACCCTTTTGAGTTGTTCGAAGCTCGAGTCTACAGAAGCTTCAGAGCGCCAGCGAATCTCTGAAGCTCGAGTCTTCCGGAGCTCCAGAGCGTCATCGAAGCTCGAGTCTTCAGGAGCGCTTCAGAGTGTCAGCGATTCTCGAGTCCTCAGAAGTTTCAGAGCTTCATTTTCTTACGAACCAGGAGGGATGCTCCCTCGCAAAATTCAGCTTTCGTACGTCAAGCTAAAAAGGCAAGCAACTGAAATAGGGGTCGAAGACCTTAACTCGGGTGGTAAGTTTTGACTTCAAGCTTTGGGTTTGTTCTGGCCTGAGAGTTTCAGTTTTTTCGCTACCGCTGACGCTCTGAAGCTCCCGACAATTCGAGCTTCGCTGATGCACTGAAGCTCCTGAAGACTCGAGCTTCGATGACGCTCGGAAGCTCCTGAAAACTCGAGCTTCTGAGCCTCAGGAAGAAAATTCCCTGAACCACCTCTGGCGTGTCATCCATTTTGCAGTTCCTGTCATGTCGCGTGGGCCCGAAATGCAGACTTGGCCCGTGCACGAACATTCTTACATACATATTTACCCCTTGCAGCTCAAATCAGTATCCGTCGCACTTGCGTGTTCACCCCAAGCCCGCAGCTGCGCACTGCCCAGAACAATGTACTTCACGGGCAGGCCAAGTTCCCTGGTTGGAGCTCAGCTCGTCACATGCACTGAACAGAACCCTGTGAGACTCGGACCTGAGAAGAGCTTCACACTCCGATGTTGGGGCGATCGGGTTGTGGATCCACCTTGATTACTTCTCGCCACTTCTTGGTCGGAGACATCCGGAGACATGAGGTTGCGGCAGCCCTCCGTCCTGCAACTTGATGGCAGTCATCCGCACCTGAAGCGCTGTCGGCAGTCACATTACTGGGAGCGCCAGTCCGAAAAGACCTGAAAAAACGCACCAAAGCACCAGAAGCAAGGGCCACACATTTACAGCTATGTTCGCAAGCTTCTGCTCCTGCTCGAACGTCCACATGCCGTCTCCAATCTGCTTGCGCACCTCGACTTCCACGGAAAGTCTTCGGCATCACCGTGTTGCCGCTCTGCTCTCGCCGTCTGTGCCGCTTACAGGACCTTCTGAGTTTCGCTCTGTGCGCCGAGAGAATATGGGACCCAGCGGAAAGGGAAATCCAGTCACCTCAGACTCACTTAACAGCGCAGCACGAGGTCCGACAAATCATGCTTTTGGTTAGGTTGCTGACATCACGGTTTGGATCGTAGAACTATGCATGATATAGAAGCTGAGCTTCGTAAAAGAAAAGACACGCTGACAACGATGCAGGCGACAACCTGAAAGATGACGACGATCGGTGATTATGCTGCTGCTGCTGATGATGATGATGATGATGCAAGCCATGAGGAGAAGGGTGACGGCAATGATCTTCGGTCGCAGTAGTAGGGATTTTGATGGCGATCATATTACACTGCAGAAGGTCTGTGGCACTGAAACATACGACAGGCGCTGAGTGTGAAGATGGCCAGGTTTCCGACTATGGTTCTGATGATGATGGTGGTGATAGACATGATGATGGGCGTGAGGATGCGTATTGCTATGGCGGCGGTGGTGGTGGTGGTGGTGGTGGTGGTGCTGGTGGTGGTGCTGGTGCCACGGCTAGGTACTATGACAGCTTTGCTTACTGGTGTTCTGCTTATCCGATCTGAAAGTTCTGATGAGATCACTACTCCAGTACATCTCACTGCTACCACAGCTCAGATGACATGCACCATGCCCATGAGTAGCATTACACTGTTTCTTCTTGTGCCTGTGCTGAATTACTGTCGACCAACAAGGACCTGGATTAGGGTGCCACATGTGACCCCGATATAGAATCCTCTCTGCCCCTCCTCAACACAGCCAAATTAGACTCTCTCCATATTGACTGTCGTCCATGTACGCACGGTTGTTGTCATTGTGACAGACACACCGAGAGACCGACCGACAGGCAGGCAGATAGGCAGACAGGCAGACCGACAGACCGACAGACCGACCGGCCGACCGGCCGACCGACAGACAGACAAACAAACGGACCGACACACAAACAGACATGCAAACAAAAAGTCAGCGAGGGAGAGCGAGAGAGAGAGAGAGAGGGGCGGGCAAATAGGCCGACAGAGAACAAATGTTTGCGACGAATTGGGATCCGGCAGCTGAGTGAGCATTGATTCAATGTGTGTATAATGCCCATTATCATTGTTGCAGGCATGTTGATCTTGCACTAGTTCACCAGTCCCCCATGCCTGGCTACCAGTATCCAAAAATCTGGGCTGTATCCCTCCTATGTTCCTAAGGACTGGCCTCTACGATCCTTTCCAAGACTGGGCATGGCACGTTGAGGTACGTGCGGTCCGCATTCTTCACCGACCGCAGCACCTGGTCTCAGGTATGCGCTTCTGCTGCAACGCTTGCCCTTCTCCAGTGGCCTTCAGACTTCGCCGTCGACTCCGGCAACTCCTGGCAGGAGTGGCTCAACTTCGATGTTCCTGAGCAAACAGAGGCTGAAGGAACAAGCCTCGCTGCCGCTGCCGCGACGAGGCCTCAGATCCCAATTGGTGTAACAGCAAATCACAAGGAAGATTTTCCAGCCAGCGTGCTGCTTAGTGCCACTTGGCTTCCAGTTGCGAAGCCCGAATCCTGGTATCGAAAGGAGCTGTATTCTGTCATCTATGCTCAATGCAATCTTCGAAGTGTGCCTGGCGAAAACGTTGCCTGGGCGTCTCGCTGCTCCTACATGCAGGCTATTGCAGCCACATTCCTCTACATCTCCGCGCTTGACCATGCCTGCTGGCTGCCAAGGTCGGAGGCCTATGGCTGCCAACCTCAAGACATCGCCCCACGATGCCCCACTCCATGGACTGACACTGGGATGCTGGGATCTACCTGGTAAGCCCGGAACCGCTTGAACAGGCCACATACCAGTCTCTATGTTCATGACCTGAGCCACCAATCTCGAAGAATCACCTTGTGTTTCGAGAGGAGTCTCTGAGACCGCGGCAGGCCTTTACCCGCACGCCCAGCTCAAAGCTGGTTGAAAATTCGTGAAAATTCTAGGCTGCTGCAAATGAACACAACAGGATGTGCTCAAACAGCCCGCGCAAGCACACAAAACATACCGAACAAGGAGTTTTCGCTCACTCCCTCACTCACATACTTGCTCATGGATCAAGACTTACCCACACCGAATAATCAAGCCAGCTCAGCTCTACAGTTTCCATGTACCCTTGACAACACGATTGTGGGTTTCGAGATCTCGAGGTGTCTCAAATGTGGTCCAGCTCAGTCGCAACCGGAAGATGCATCTGCGCTTTCGGTTGGAGAGCTTGGAGAATGCCGTGCATTGCGCAAGTGAAGCACAAACATTCGCACAAATGTCCGAAGGTCTGTATAAGGTGGCAAAGACCATGACCCACCTGAATCATGCTGCCCAGTCACGGTGCAACTCTTCGAGAGATCGCTGTAACACACGTCTCTTGGAATAAGTTAGAGGGTCAAACACGATTTATCAAGGCCAGCTGTCTCGCTTGATTTGCACGGACACATCTCAATTGTGTAGGCATTACCCTTTGAACCGGGCTGCACCACTCCCTCTGAAAGCTAAGCTCGGGAATGGAAAGACAGTTTCTCTCTAACATCCATCCCCCACCCTTTCTGTAAACAATGATGAATGACTGAGCATGTCTGATTCAGACTAAGCCCGCCCCACCTCTCTTCCCTCGGTGGTGGTAAAAAACTAATCTAATTCTAGGACCAGTAGTCGTTTATGAGCACTCTGTATGGAAACTTGATCTCCGGGGTGCGGAAATATGCTGAAAATGAACTCGCTAGTAGTCGACCTGAACACCGACGGGACCGTGCCCTCCAAAGCAGCCCAACGACTTTTGGCTTCACCGCACGCTATGGCACTGAAGCCAGTCGCCACGCCATAGTTACATCTTTGCCAGTCCAACTCGCTCGGCCACTTGCTGATACCTTGCGGGCAAGCTGCTTCCGTGACTTCCGACGACTGACACAAGTTGCCTTGCCAACAGCTGCGTGTTCTCAACTAGTCCATCCTCTTGCCGCGAATATGAAAAGTGCGCTGCGAGCCTCGGCGGGGGCAGCAATATCTCGCACGCTACATCTGTCTGACCAATGCTAGGGGACATGCGCGGCACCCACAGCGCAGGAACGCTTCTCCAACCTGCAACCAAGACAAAATCTGCAGCTCAGTATGAGTCGCCTTACATTGCTACGCGGAGAGGGAGAGTCTGAGCCTCTCTGAGCTGCAACTACCACAACTGACGTGTTCGCCAAGGCCTGGCGGGATGAACGACCGAGAGCTCTTTCTCGTCGTCCTCGGCCAAATCTTCGGGCACTGCATCCACAACATCCTGGCACCACGGATGTCTGCGTTTGCTCTCACTGAGAAGCACCAAATCCACCTCAGCCTTGAAGGCGACCATGTTGATGCTCCTAGACCGGCAGCGCAGCAAGTGTTGCTGATGCTTCTTGATGGCTCTCTTTCTGCATGCTCTGCAATGCCCTGCAATGCTCTACAGCGGAAGCTCCATCTGGTGTGGGGCAGTGGCAGAAAGCGCGCACCTGCGCGCTGCAACTTGGCATTCGCATGAACCCTGGATCTGCTGACACATCTGGGCCGTGCACCATCGAATTGTCCGTGTCCACTGGCATGAAAGTCATGCCAACCAAAATCATAGGCACACTCCGTGCCGTCTGCCAGTCGCGACCTCTTATCGGAGAACACCCAGCTTGCGTGCAGCACGACTGGGAAAGACGACACAGTCTGCGGTATCATTGTGGCCGAGGGTCAGGAAGCTCTCGTGCATCCATGCAGCACACTGCCATGTCGACCAAACGCATTGGCTTTGTGACTTCCTCAGATCTGATGCCAAGCAATAAACCATCACATCCCGCGTGGTGGAATCTGCTGCTACCACCAGGCATCACGCTTCTCAATGGCCATCAGCGGGAGAACATCGTCGTTGCGAACCCACCTAACTGCACGACCACTCAGCGGCACGATGATAGGTAGTTCAGCTCACAGCTAAAACAATTGTGCACTTGTGCACAGCCCAGATATATCCAAATATGATAACAAGAGCTTTCAAGCAAATCCCGTAGAGATTCCTGGCGCACGCTTTCACATCGGTGGCCAAATCTGCCGTATCGACTATCTGAAATGCCTCTCGAGAGTCTGATGACGTTTCTCGGTTGGTACTCGCAGACGCAAACAGAGGAAAATCGTGGTGAAATCAGGGGAGGGAGGGCGGGATAAGAAAATTATGACGGAACATATACTGTATGATTTGAGATCGATTGATCCTCGGAGTCGATCGGTTGAAGCATGAAGAGCTCAAAGTTGTCACTTCGCAGATTCGCAGACAAGTCTGCTACACATGCCACACGACAGTACGGTCGATCACTGACGTTCTGTGCTAGGACGGACTGTCGTTCTTGGTTGCTGGTTGGTCTGTCAACTCCTTCGCTGTCGTCGCTTCCAGCTTCGTTCACGATTTACATCGATTTTCCTTTACCTTTAAAAGACGTGCCATCCGGCTGCTTTCACCACAGCCAGCAAATCGACCTTGTCCTGCAAGACTCCTCCGAAATGCTCTTCCTTCCGCCTTTGCTAAGGCTGTGTTAGTTGGGGCCCCTGCACAGATCCAGGTTCCTGCGGCCAGGGAAGTTCAATTTGCGGCACGCAAGCCTGCATGCTGCAAAACGAATCAAGGAACTTCAGCCCCGGTTCAGTTGGGCAATTCCTGCCGAGTGTGAAGCTGGATAAGTGTACCAACAATCACCACTCCGCCCAGCCCCTGGACTACAATTCGCTGACAATTCTTCCTCGCTGCTCGGGAAGAAATGACGCAGTGCACCAATGTCCTGCGGTCTGACTCCGATTGCACCGCTCAATGGCTGTACAAATGGTGCAGCAGTCTGTGGAGCTGCCTGATGAACGGCCGATAGGATTGCGTGGTTGATCACCTCGGCTAGTGGTTCTGACAAGCTCTTCATGATGCTGCCAAGCTCTGCTCTACATGTCGCAATGTCGCTTCTTAGTTTCTGGGTTGGTCGCATTTGCAGAGACTAGTCCGCAGCGATTGCGAAGTCGTTCGCGGACCATCTCTGTAATGGCCTTCAACTCAGGTTGCGTGCTTCCCGAACTATTGCAAGGACAGTTCGGCTAGCCTCGTCTGAGATGTAAACAATGTCATCGTCAATTTTCAGGTAGACCTGGAGCTCACCCCACTTGGGTTGGGGCGACAGAGTCTGGACAGTGCAGATGAGATACCGTGTTCGGATCGTCGCAGACAGAATAAATCTTGGCCAGGCGCCTGGCCAAGTGTGACAGAGGGCGATTGGTTCGAATTGCCATGCCCGTGATGCTCTCCCTCTCCGTGCCTGCCCGTGACGACGGGATAAACGTACCAAGGGGCCTCAGAAGTACGAATGAATGCATGAGTTCGACAACGGGGGATGTCGTGTAGCGTAGCACGCCGGTGCTGCCTTGATTCCACTCTGTGGATCCGAACTTCACCAGAAGTTCAGAACAATAGGATCAGGCCAAAAAGTGTAAACACCATCTGTCGAAGAAATCTAGGGTGACAACGTTCTCCTCGATCAGTTGCTCCAGATACTCGAAGTCGTGCCTTCGTGTTGAGATGGCTTTTTCAGAAGAACACGAAAGGCTTTGGTAGCCTCATGGCCGCAAACACGACGAAGTGCACTTTGTCGATGACCTTCAGCCATGGAAGTAACAGCGACCATCGCGGAGCAAGCACGCATCTGGCATTACGAGCATCGCCAACCGCCTTTGGCTAAGTTTGATGCTCCCCCGTTCTTGCGAAGATTCCTTTGCAAGTACCTGCATCTTGTCTTGCTTTTGCTTCCAGCTAATGCTGCTGCCACTACGCTATCATTAACTGGCACACGTATCCAGGATGCGAACTCGGTCTTGTCGTCCGAATACAACGATGGCTTCCACGCGTTGGTCTTCGAGTCCTGCGAAACTCTGCAGAAGGCACGGCAAAGACGACGGCAAGAATTGATTGCGCAGCCGTCCCGCAGCAAGGGCCCTGCGGCTTGCATACGCACATCGCGGCTCGCGGGGATCCAAGCCTACAGCCCGCTGCACGCCCACAACCAGCAGAGATCCTCCCAAAGAAAACGGCCTGGATAAGTGGATCTGGCTCTCGAGTTCGACGGTGTCAAAGCGAAAGCCTGGTGCCGAAGGTCTCCCCGAGACTCGTCTGTAGTTGCTTTGCGCCTCGGCATCCATCACTCCGAGGATGTCCAACAGAGGCCAGGCCTTGAGTGTAGGGAAACAGGGCCAAAAGGGAGGCCAAAAGAGCTCGGGCCTAAGGGCGGCCTAAGGGCCTAAGGTGTAAGGGCAAAGCCATGATCAACAGCTGATGAAACGCCCACAACGTACCGCGCATCCAGGGCTTGATCACCTGCTCGCCCTCGACAAGGAGGCCTGCCACCTTGATGCTTTAAAACTTGTCATGTACGACGCTGGCATCACGTGGGAAGTCGCTGCAAGATCCGGGCCTCTGAACTGAAAGAGTGCTGAATGCTGTGCAGGGAGACAGCGAGAATCCAGAAGGCGGATGCAACCTCTGCAGGCTGCTGACACGATCCCATAATCTGTCTGGAACTGACAGCTTGCAACTTTTCACCAGGTCCGTAGCCGCCAGTGGACTGGCCTCAAAGCAAAGGCGCGACGAGCGAAGGAGCTGTCGCCATGAAAGGGCTGTCAAGAACCACGCAGCATCTCGCCGAGCCAAATGAAGAAATTTGGCAGCGGCACTAGAGGGCGGCACGACACCTCCACAGACTCCACAACAGGCATGGACAGCATGCTTCAACGGTTCTTGGTAGTGCTTGTCATTCCCTTCTGAGATTCCTTCACTACACGAGACGCGACTCCCAGCCTTCAGCTGCACGGGGATCAGCAAAGGCCTGCCTCGGCACGCGCCGATGGCAGATCGGGGACACACAAAGCCCTGGATGACAAGCAGTTTCCAACTGCCAGCGCCACCTCAACTCGTCCAAGAACTCCGCATCTTCCGGGCCCAGGCTGGAACTGCCCCAGGGCAAAAGATGGCAAAAGGGCAAAGACCTCTTTTTCACTCATCTTCACTCGGCCTCAGGGTCGCCTCGCGAGGGTAGAGTGCAGAGGGATCCTGAGCGGAAACATCGTGCCAAAAGAAATGCGGAAGTGGGGTGGCTGCAGTCCTCCTGCACCTGCCTCCGCAAGATCGCCAAAGCGCCAAATGCTCTCCAAGACCACAAGGATGGCCAGGCCATCTGCAAAAGCAAGTCGCAAGACATCGCAAGGTCAAGGCAGGCCGGGGAAACCTTGCGGGAGATTGCGGGAGCCTCAGAGAGTTCGGCCCCGAATTTGGTACGAATGTGCCAGGCACGGATCGTTGCATTCACGTGCACGAGTTGCCAGACCTGAAGGCTTTAAGGGATTTGAAAGTTTCTCCAGTCAACCCGTGATCTGAGGCCACCGAAAGCACGAAGCGGCCGCTGCTGCATCCAGCGCTATCTGCCCCCAGGTGGAAAGCAAGGCGCTTTAGGGATGCTTTCTTGTCACTTCGCTGCAATGGACTCTCCAGTAGCCTCCAGGTTGCAGCTGGAGCTCTTCTTCTACCAGCGCCAGCACTTGAGCTTCTGTGGGTGGCCACACCAGACCTCCATTCACCAGTTGTTTGATTGCACCCTAGCAGCCCTAGCAGCGACTGCCCGTGTCCACGGCAGTCAAGCCTGCCAATGCCGTCTTCGCTTGGCTCCAAAACGGAGCCTCGCAGCCTTCTTCCGGAAACCTGCTTCATGCACAGGCAGGCTGGTAGATCTGACTCTGCCTCTTGCCAGCTGCGTGCTAAGCCGCAAGCACCCCACTTGGCAAGTCGACGGCTGCAAACACCTATACATCCCACCGGTGCATCTTCTCTTGCTACAACGCCTTCCTCACGATTTCGGTCCAGGAACCTGAAGAACCACCGCAGCGCAAAGCTGCCGAAAAAAACGCATCAGTCGAAGGCAGCGGCATTTCGTCGGAGATGGCTACTGAGACGACCAGCATAGTCATCCAACCAACTGCTCTACTGCTCGTGCTTTTGATCCACGTGCCATGTTGTTGCTGGCAGGATCATGCAGCATCTGATTGTCCAAGATGTGTGCCGCTGCGGCCAACGGAGTCCACGTTGCAGTATGCGTTGCACTACACTGCACTGCGCTGCTCAGTGAAGCAAAGGCGGCTCCGAGCTGCGGCTCCTCGCGAAGCCGGCTCCGCTTCTCGTCGATGGCCCGCTGCTGCTTCTGCCGCGTGATCTGCAGCCGAAACGAACGCATGTGCGCGATAATGCGCGCGAATGCGCGCGCAGTTGCCCACAGTACTTCTGACAGACATCTGTCTCTGTGTGCGTGTGTGTACGTGTATGTTGACATCCCCCATGCAGCCCAGCTTATCGAAAACCACTGGACCTGCGGGGACGATGTGAACGAAGTTGTGACCTGCGCAGCTTGAATCGTTTCAGCATGTTTTTGGAACGTAGCAACTCGCATCTCAATCCTGCAGCAAGCTGCAGCAGTCGGTTACTTCTATCTGTACAGATGGCAGCATTGAAGCATGATGACAGTGACAGTCAGTTAAGTGCTTGGAACAGGCAAGGACATCATACAAATCTTAAGAAGCTTGAGGACCAGTGCCGTCCATCGAGTTGCTTGTGCCAAGAGCTCCTACAGTACTATGTGACTCAAAGCTGTGCCGCATGGTCGGATTCATTCAATAATACTACAGGAGCAGTCTTGGACCTCTGAGACGACGGAAAAGCTCGAAACTCACGAATGTTTAAAAGAGCTTCAGATCTGTTCCGCGGCTTGCTTGGTTCAGCTCGAGCCGTGCAGATTGTCAAGCCGGGATCCCAGCACCACGTGCACCCCCACTTCGTGGCAGAAGGGCCAATTTGTCACATCCTGTACGGGATTGTGGGAAAGACTGCAGCAATCTGGGATTTAGAATACATCGCGCACCTGGAAGTCTGCCAAGTGCATGAGCAACTTGCTGCAATTGCCTCGAATTGGACAATGCTCTAACCCTGGATCAGGGCACGGCCCTGAGGGGGTTTGAGACTCAGGGGTACAGCTCACGCCCGGAGGCCTTCCAGGCGCAGGATCAGAGTTGTATCAAATTGCGCTGCAGTCAGCAATCCGGTGAGGCGGGAGCGATGTCACTCCCGACACCATCCCAGCCTGAGCTCGGGGGGAACGAAGCCGACATGTGGCCCTTCTCGAAATGCAGGGGACGGCACCCCGAGCTTGGCCTTCACCTCGGTTCTTAAGCGCACCAACGTAGTAGTCTGTCATGCAAGCTCATCTTTGCTTATATGCACGCCTCCTGGGCCTCTGCCAGCTCAATGCCCAATCTTGCAGTGTCTTTGGGCATCAAGCGAAGATTCTATGGAATCAACTCACCTGCCTTGCTACTGTCGAGGAGGCTCTTCTCGCAAAGATGGCCAAGACCACTCGTGCACGATCAAAGACGGCGATTCTGCCGGGATGAAACGAATGGGAAGCACAACGAATCAAACGACAGTAGCAGGGATACATGTGCTGTACATGCCGGCATGTGGTGAAATCTGCTGTGTCTGAGATGCTGTGAAGCTTTGCGGCATCTTTTATGAGAAGCTGCTGTTGGCGGGTTGGCGTGCGACGAATCATGTCATCTTTGTAATCTATGAACTGTCTGTACATGGACACAGCATGGAGATCTCTGTATGAACCTAAAAGTGTACGTATACGTATTTCACACGTTGTACAGGTGTCAGTTTTTCATAATGCATAAAAGGTACGTACATACATACATACATACATGCATACATGCATACATGCATCCATGCATGCATACATACATACATGCAAACCTGCAACCATGCATGCATGCATGTATATGCATATGCATATGCATATACATCTACATACACATATACATATACATATACATGTACATGCACATGTACATGTACATATACATACACATACACATACACATACACGCATACATGCATACATGCACACATGCATACATGCATACATGCATACATGCATACATGCATATGTACATACAGATAGTACATATGTACATATATATATATATATACAAGCACATGTTCTACATACATATCCGCATATACATATGAGTTATACCATTAAACTCCACGTTTACATATACACATACATATACATGTACAATGTAGATATGAATATACTTAAACCTACGCATGTTCTCGGTCCTCTCAGATGCCCATTTCTAGGTGGCTGTATGTCGTCAGTGAGTACTTGCCTAGGTCGGTCGTGGGTCTGTGAGTTGGTCGCTAGGCACCTAGCTAGCTCGCTAGCTGGCTAGCTAGCTAGCTAGCCAGATCTGCATGAGTGCGAGCATGTATGCATGCACTTCCTACGCACTGCCCTGCCTTGACTGGTTGATGTCGGAGGCGCCCATGTCGTATTTCTGCTGCCGCCGCTGGGCATGCCAGGCAAGGTCCATGGCAGCCTGTATGTCACTTACATGCGTCCACGGGCGTCCACACTGTCCTGTCGCTGCGAGCATGTCAAGACACTGACGAACCTCCAAATGTCTTTGCTGAACGGGTGACAAGGAGGCATTCACCTTTCGGCGATGCAGTCGAGCTGTCTGGGGTACGCCCGAGCCCAATCTCTGGGAGCTCAGACGAAAAGGAGATCAGCTCCATGCCGCGCGACCTGCACCGCCACGCGGCAAAGCTCCTCGCATCACAGCAAGAGAAGGTTTCTGCCCCAGCATCTCCGTTTCCTGAATATTTACGCTCAGAGAGCATGGGCAGGTAACGGATGGCATCCTTGAGGTGGAAAAAGAAGCGTGGGTCAACTCTTTCCAGCCTGGCCTTGGCTGGGTGTGCAGAAAGCACAAGCACGGCCAGAACATGTGCATTGAAGTAACTTTTCTTCAGCAATGCAACGGATGAAAAACCTCAGGTCGATGCAATGTAGGCCTCAGAAATCTCTCACTTCTCACTAGCAACTCCCAAAGTGAAGCAGCTTGAGGGTACCACACCGATGTCGTCGATGGCATCAGCATCGCCCGAAAGCTCGTTGGAGTCTTCCTGCCGCCGGAAGAGCACTGCAGAGACTTGACTCGATCCACATCCAAATCGGCTGAGTCCCCCAAACTCCGTTGACACTTCATGCCCAATGTTGCACATGTTCATCGCCGCCTCCTCGCTTGAAGAAGTTGCCACCTCACCTGAACAAAGAAGCGCGGCGTTCTCAAGGCCAGGTGACGTCCGCTTGTGCGGACTATCAGGCCTGTGTCTTGCCAGGGTGCCCCAGTGTCCCAGCCAGCAGCTCTTGCCAACGAAACTGCCTAAGCGGCATGCATGACTGCGACGTGGATCGTAGGATAGCAGGTGCGGTAACCGCGGCAAGAAGACATGCAGACCACGAGGTGTCCAAGCCTCTGATGCATCCCATGACAACAGTGCTTCCTTCGCCCCTGGAAGCCTGCCAATGCATCTCCATCCAGTACCACCATCATCAAACTAGCAAATGTAAGAGTATCAGGAGTAACAGTACCAGTCGCATGGCAGTGGCAGTAGCGATAGCAGCATCGGATAGCATCTGCAGAGACACTGGCTTTGGTAGCAGCATTGATGGTGGTAGTGGCAGTAGCGGTGGTGGTAGAAGTAGTAGTAGTA
>CAJNJA010066808.1:29535-51825 GCA_905231915.1 Symbiodinium necroappetens
GTCGTCGTCGTCGTCGTGGTGGTGGAAGTGTCCTCTACAGTGTGAATTTGGGACTTTCCCTTCTGCCGATTGCTCATGGACTCATGGCCAATTTCAATTTGGGAGCGAATGCCTGGAGCCACACACCTCTAAGTAGAGGCCTGGGAGGTCTCGTGCTCGGTCTGGCTTGCTTTCCATGGAAACCGCCCTCAGTAGGAGGCCTCAGGCTTGGTTTGCAAGGTCCGGGAGACTTTTCTGACAAGTTCTGTCTCCGGATGGAGGGGGGGTGGAGCAACTCGAGCGCGCATCTAAGACTTGGGGTCGGTGATCGCTTCCCGCCTGGGATGAACAACCAAGGCCCGCGGCCTGCCGTCGATCCGGCCTGCACAGTTTTTAGGCTCAGCCACGAGACACGCAGCGTCGGAAAAACTCTCGACCTCCCCGGAGTGTAGAGAATCGAGATGTGCCGGTGAGCCTGGCAAAAACTCAGGAGCCGGGCCACGGCAAAATGCGGCGAAGCAAGGCCTCCTTCCGACACCTCAAGGTCTGAATTAGGGTTTGCAGGCTCATCTCTGCAATGGTGCATAAGTGCCAGGCGAGTCGACAGCAAAGCGGAACGACACGTCTGCATGGTTCTCAGATCAGACTGTATCGACAAGATTGTAGTTGTATCGCTTCCTGGCCAGACACTAAACGCCCTAAACCTTCAATCCCTAGGGCCGAGCTCCCCTTTCGAGACTCTGCCGCTGGCTCAGTGTTTGGACCTGGTCTGATAGAGACTTTTGCTGGGCGGACGGTGGATGCTTGGCATTTGGCATCAGCTGAAGCCAGACAGCAACCGAATCAGTTCCATACGTGCACCAAATTGCCAAAGCTGCAGCAATTATCGTGGTCACAAGTGGCTTTCCAAGGTTCTTTCGCTATTCTCTCTTGTCCTTTGCAAATGGCTTTATTTTCCCGTGCTCTTCTGCTACAGCAGACGCACATTGCGCTTGCGACATGCAGCAGGTCAATGTTCGTTAACTCAGATGGCAGGAATGCCATGGTGCCAAAGCTACGAAAAGCGCACCTACCAGAAGCTGTCCGCTTATCTCAAAAAGGACTCTCGGCACAAAACTTGACATCCATGCCCGCAGCAAGCGCGGCCAGCTCTTTGGGTAGCTGTGGAAGGCCTGCAGTGCGAAATTCGGAGCTTGTGCAGCAGGCTGAGTGTCGCTGAGTGACGAGTGCCCAAGGCCCAAGCCAGATGACTTGCTCACAGCTTCCGTCTCTGCACCACCCATTGCCAGGATAGACCTGGAGACCACTGATCTAGGAATCTAGGCTACGATGCTCTTTAGTCTTCTAGGCCGACTCCGCCCATGCTGTGAGCCTCAAGATCGCCTCAGCTTGCGCTTCGCCTTTCGCGATGACGGCGCGGATCTCCTCCTTGGGCGCTTGAGGGATACTTTTGCAGCCAGATCCGGCATCATAGGAAATGATGGCAATGTCTGAAGTCCGAAGTCCAGGCCCTCGGCCGTTTTGGCAATCTCAGCTGCCGTCTGTCCCGCAAGATTTTTGATCGAGAGATCCGCCCCTGCCGCAACTATGGCTTCCACTACCTGCAGAAATCAAGCAAGTCAACGTGCTGTACCACAGTGCGCAAAAAAATGACTGGCGGGAGCCGAAGAATGGATAGCGGCCTTTTGATGGCCTTCACGAGCAGCGATCATGACCGCTGTGTTGCCGTGCTCGTCCACTACCTGCGACAGCGGAGCAGTTCAGAATTGCAATACGTCACACTGAACTACTTTAGAACAGATCCTTTCACACGCTGAGGCTGCAGCATCCAGCTGAGGCTGCGAACAAGAAGTTTCGAGCGCACGGACCACCACATCGTGCTGCCCTCGCACACTCAGGGCCGGAGGTTCACAATTATCTGACCCTCAGGCTCACACCATGACGTGCGGCAATCATCAGCGCAGTGCGCTGCCAAGAAGCACCTGTCACCGTGACGACATGTTTTGGAATGGTTGCAGGCCTAAGAAGCGATGCTCCAAAGGTCGGTTAAGCTCTGCACATCCCTGGGGCATGTCTGCTCTTGATTCGACTGTTTCCATGCTGAAAGACCGATAGAGCTTGTAATTGCCTATCGACAATTGACTTTTGCAGCTGGATGACGATGGCTACAGTGGATAAGGCTCAGATAGCGCTTGAGCCAAGGCTTGCTCGTGCAAGCGACAGCGGTCATAGTGGCCACTGGCACTTCGGCTCTCAACAGTACTGCATACTGCTTGCTGCCTGCACTGGAGGCTTCTGTTCCGGTCAATGCTATCGGAAACATCTCCCGGCCTGTGAGACGTTAAATCTGGAGCGGGCTCCTATCAAGATGGGGCTCCTGAGATGCATGTCTGGATGAGGCATCGGGTGCCGAGCAATCGCACTGGAGGCACGCAAGCGATCATGACCGGTGCTGGAGCCGGAAAATGTTCGCCGCCATGTTAACCGGCAACTGCGATCTTTCTCGTCCTCATGGCTTGGTCCAGCATATTTCGAAATGCATCCTCCACCGGCTCGTCATCCAAATCATTTAGCAGAACAACATGCTTTTCTTGCTCTGGAGGCTCGAAATCACGTGCCATGCGGCTGCCCAGGGCTGTGTCAACGATGTTGTCCCTTTCGCGTAGACGACGCATCCGCGCGTTCTCGGCTGCCTGAACCCAAACGAAAACCAGGTCTGGATGAGCTCGACGTATAAGATCTCTGTGCCGTCGCTTAAATGTTGCCTGTGCAATCGCAATCGGTCTGCGAAGGCGGCCTTCTTTCGCAGCTAGCTCGACTTCGGCGGCCTTAACTTGGAAAATGCAGCGCGCGATTTCTTCTGCAAATCGATCCCGCTGCTCATCCGTGAATCCATGCCCATTCGCAAGAGACTCCTTCAGATCTTCCGGCAACCAGCTATCACCATCATGAAAGTCGTATCCAAAATCGTGATGCAGGACTTCTCCACAGTGCGTCTTTCCCACACCGGGCAAGCCAAAAAAGAAGAGGTTTGGAGCACCACCACTTTCGTCTTTCGGTGCCAACATGGAATTGGAGAGCTAAGAGAACAACACCCTCGAGACCTTCGGATAGCTGATGACAGACTGAAACACTGCATGCTCCCACCGCTGCAACTCAAATCACGATTACACAGACTCAAACTTGAGCAAGTGCAAAACTGCATCGAATCGCTTGCAACTCGAGAATAGGTCTACAATTTTGCGACAGGGCACAGGTGCACCACACCCTTGTTTTGTTCACCCGTCACAGCACGAGCCCCCTTCAGGGCGCAAGCGGGAAGGTGATCCTTTCGGATCGGACACGGGCACGGCACGGCGGTGCAAGAAGCAGAAAGCTGCTGATCGTAGAGATCGCACCAGATGATCTGCCTGGACCGCATTCAGTTGTAAAGTCTCATCACTTGGCGGATGGGATCCCGACCTGACAAAAATGCCAGACTCATGGCAAGGCAGCAAGAAGATCCAGCCCTTCCAAGGCTGCGACAAACAGGACAGCAGTTGGATCTTCTCTGGATTTCCGGCAGGCACGCTGCACAGACTCGATGCCTCATTGCCGCGGGAACAGACGTTCGAAGCCGCTCCTACGGCGAGACCTTGTACATGCTGCCAAGGTTGTTGTTAGAACAGTTTCAAAGTGGTGAGACCATAGCTATTAATCGCCTGTACCGATATCTTCTGGCTTGTAGCCTCCCTCCTGCCATTCTGTTCCCAAAGACAACTGAGGATTGAACACCAACAATACCAGTGAATGCCCTTTTTAGGGCATCCTCTTCTGAAGAACCCCCAGGCCCCAAGCGATGAGCAGGTCTCTGTGTATGGCACTGCTCACGAAACAACTGATAACCCCAAATCTGCAACGAATGACTGCGATGCACGCCTAAGCTCATCACTCCTGCCATCAGACTAACAGCACACCAATTGAAGCGAGTCGTAACGGTGCTGGGTGCGAGCCTTGGTGCGCAACAGGCAGTACCGCTCGTTTCTAGTAGCCAAAGGAGAACACCCCGGCGACCCCACGACGGTCACAGCATGCCGCCGGGATGCCCACAGTCCAGAGCTGCATTTGGCCAGTTCAACATGCACACGGGACCTGCAGCAGGGACTCTGAGCAAGACAGCCAAGAAAACAGATCCGGACTTTTTTGTGAGCAAGATCTGAAACAACAACGACAACCAGCGAGACCAGAGGCGTCCCAAGAGGCAAGTTGGTATTCCCGCAGCAGATGCCGGCTCGGCAGTAGACGGCGCTGGGATTTCGCTCGCCCTTGGAATCTGCAAGTGGTCCAAGCTTAAACCTTAACACGTTGCCCCCGTGCGGCTTGCTTGGGGTTTAGGCTTTTGGGATTGTTGGCTTAGTTTAGAGCTTGCTGGAGTCAAAAAGGCTGAAGGAAAGACGATCGAGTTTTGCATGAAACTGGAAGTCTTGGTTCTTCTTGGGAACTTCTTGGGAGACTTTTGAGTTCTGAGACAAGGGTCTCAACAAAAAAATGTTTGATCCTTATCATGACAGCCTGGTACGCTGGCTCATTACTTAGGGTGGCCTTGAATCATCAGGGGGCTGGGCAAGTTGGCTGCAAGTTGTAACTTCACTTTTGGCCAGCTTGCTGTGTCCTCGTACCCTAGATCAGAAAAGCTGAACTACATTCATCAGATAAGCACCGACCGAAAGCCGGCAGGACTACCCGTGACTACCCAGAAGCCATGAAACCCTAGACTCTTAGGCAAATCACAAAGCATATAATCCTCAACGCTAAAGCCCTCGGCACTGAAACGTAGCACCACAAGCCATAGACACTAAACTCGACGACAGCCCTAAACCCCATCAAGGGACTTAGAAAGCATTGGACTCCTACAAAATCAGCCACCTGATCCTGTCAGCATTCTATCAGCACTGACCCCTAAGCCTTAAACCGGAAGAGCTCTGGGACAGCCCCCGGAGTCCTAAACCGCAAGAGCTCTACGAGCTCTGGGACAGCCCCAAAACCCTAAAGCTAAACCCCCTGCTGCACCTACAGCCCGAGAATTTGCAATTGTGAAATGCAACTGAAGTTAAAACCTATCAACCTGAGACCTGGGGACATGATTCCGCAAAAACCCGAAAGTCCAAAAGACCCAAATCCCTCGCCCCTGCAGCCCCACACCCCACATTCCAAACTCCAAACTCCAAAGACCCAACAACCCCCATTGAGCCCTTTAAGGAACCCGCTTAAGGAGCCCTTACAAGAACCCTTACAGGAACCCTTCAACCCCGCGCATCCCTGCTTACAGGAGCTCTAGGCCCCGGTCAAGAGTTGGACTAAGCTTGACATGGTTATCAGGCTTTTTCCTAGATGTCTTCACGGTTTAACCGATGATACGTATAGACTTTTAGTACAAATTATTATTGTCACTACCTACCGTCACTGGTGTTGTTGTTGTTGTTGCTGTTGCTGTTGCTGTTGCTGTTGCTGTTGTTGTTGTTGTTGTTGTTTGGCCTTGGTTGCTGGTCTTCGGCCTTCGCTACAGGAATTTGTGTTTTTTGGGGGAGCTGCGGTTGAAGACTGCCCCTTCCCTCCCCTTCCCTCCCCGCCTCTCCGGGTTGAGGGGCGGTTTGGAAAGCTACAGATTCTGACAAGAGACTGGACTTTGGGTTCAAGCCTCAGGGAATGGTTTAGAAGTAGGTTAAGGGGGTCATCCTCCTCTCATCCGACATGTGGTTGCAAGCAGCGCCTCGAAGCCTTCGACGTGAATGGGTCGAGATTCAGATGAGAGGCGAATGGCCTCTGAGCCATGCACCCAGCGCAGGAGGGGCACTGGGTGGGTGCGGCAGGCGTTCCAGCAAAACCTCCGAGACTGGCCCAGTGCTCGGCCACTAGCAGCTAGCACAGAACTTGGAAGCGGAGGGTCTTCTCGTCTCACCCTTGCAGTCAGCAGCGGATCCTTGCCTGCAGCAGCGATGGCGAATCTAGAGACAATGGAGGCTGTCTTGCCTCAGGAGAATGGGTTCATGTCGCAGACTGGGCTTGAGTGGACCGCGAGCCGCAAACCTCAGGCGGGTCGAGTGGTGGCAGAGGCGGATATCCAAGCAACTCCCCGCACTCGGACCTGAGTCAGCGAGCGGCCCTGCGGTCCTTTGGCATGAACACTTCAAACCCAAACATTGGAACGGCCGAGGGACCTCAGTTGATGTAAAAAGGGACGGCAACCACCGAAGACTGCCTTCACAATGAAGTACACAAGAAAAGACACCTGAACAGATGTGCTGGCACTCACTGCGTACCAGTCGGAAAAAAGAAACAAAGTCAAACTTTTATGACAAGCTTCGCTGACCACAGCAGGCAGCAACCTGAGCCCTTCTTCTCCGGCACCGAGGATGATATTTCCCATGACAGGCGCGGCACAACTTCATCTACCCAGGATTTGGAGTTGGTGAACGGTGCATAATGGTGAAGCTCGCACGACAAGCTACATGACTGCCGGAGGCGTGATGCTGCCCACCATGCGGCAATCTACGACCAACCTCATCTGGTGGAAGCATACAGAAAGCCTCATGGGTCATAAGCGAAGCAGCCAGATGGCGACTGAGATTTCAAGCGTCACAACAGTTCACAAGGATTGTGCTAAACAAGGCGCGATGTATGGCAGTCACAAGCTCAGCATCCGCTGAACAGCAGCTGTGTTAGTCAATGCTACCACGTCTCAACAGCTTGAAGGTATATTATGCCTTGCCAAATCCTGCCCTTCTTCAGCTCCTCCAGCAGCTGCTGAAGATGAGCAGATTTGTGGTTCTGTACACGGGCGCACCACAGACTCCCTAATGAGCAAGTGAAGCAATCCAAACGAGAGTTGTCGTATGTTGTCGTCAGCCTGCTGATGCTGCGCAGATAGTTGCTTCACATGCTGAATGAAGTCACGATTTGCAAGTGCATCGTTGAATTACCAGTGCATGCCACCTACCCGTCACAGTATCACTAACCCAGGAAGGAGCTCACCATCTGAGCAAGAGCGGCTTGACAGAACGGCTTCTAGAGAGTGCGCATGGCCTGAAGTAGTCATCATGGCCACCGAAAAGCGAGTCCCCCCAGCGTCCAGCCGAGCCAAGTCCTTCGGCTGCAGGCCGTCACCCACTCTGAGAACTGAGAAACTGCTGAGACAAACGCCAAGACCAGGATAAACGCCGCCGCGCCCTGACCCTGCAAGGCTGAAAACTGCTGCCGTGCATGATCAGCGCATCTGTGGCCCAAGCTGCTGCCCAAGCTATTGTAGCCCAGCCTGCACACGGCTCTGACTTTCAGGGTCTATCCTTGTCTTCCCCCCCGGGCCGGCTCGGCCCACTGAATGCACTCACAATGCCATGGCCCTTGTGGCAGAGCTCGCCGAGGACGTTTGGGAAGAACAACCCGCAGGATGCCGTCTGTGTACCTCACAGCATCGAGCGCATCAAAAGTGAGGGCCTCATGCAGGAGTTGATTTTACGCAGAAATGCCGGGCAGACGATGCATCGATACTCTCCACATCGACCTTGCTTCAGCGGGCTTCCTCTACTTCGCCATCAGACGCATCAAGAATATATCAAGAATTCTACCTAGGACGCACTCGGCTTGGCCGAGAAAAGCACATCGTGAGGGAGCCGGAAGGCTTCAGCGAAACGACCATATTGCGCCTGATCGACAGATCACGGAAATAGGCAAAACACAGCGCACCGTCCTGTAAATGGGCACAACGTCTGCCTGACCAAGCTCAACGTATGCATCTGCAGCCACCTGCTGGTGCAGTCGGCAGTGTCGTCAACAGCCCGGCCAAGGCAGGAACACACGATCCGACATGGCTTCCGCATGCTTCCGTGACAACAGCTGTTGGCTCAAAACTTTATCCTGACCTTGTATTTGATCTCAAGAAACTGTTTACTGGTGAGAAACAGTTGCTTGCCAACACTGGAACAATTTCGATTCTAGTCCCGAAATACACTAACGATGGGGGCCCGCACGTCAGGAAGGCGCTTCGCCAGAACCTCGAACTTCTCCGGCGACCGTTCGGCCTAGGCAACTATGACAGGAAGTACAATCGAATTTCCTTGAGGCATGCACGACGGCACACATTTCCGGTGGATTTTTGCATGACATGTGGTGGGCTCCTGTTGCCCGCAGATAATTTCATCATGAAGGCGTATACGATTGCCAGCACTCAGGCCACGACGGTTTCACGAATCTTCTTTGCTATCCTGCACGAAGACGTGGAAGCACCATGTGACTGGCATGACTGCGCGTCCGGTGTTTGCACATAAGGGGACACTCCTTTTTCTGAAGATGCACCGACCGTTGATCAGTGCAGTTTAAGTTTGATTGTGTGCGCGTGCGTGTTAGCGTTGCAAGCCAACCTGGCTACGACAAGAGCTCCAGATGCTGTATGTATCCGAACAACAAAGCAAGTGAGGAAAAATGCAGCGCTGAAGCTCGAAGCCGGCTCCTCAATCTCAAGTATTGTGGCTAATGTGGTTTAAGCTGCTCGGTGTGTGCCCAACATCCCCTGGACTGTTCACCAGAAATCACCAGAACATCCCCTGGAGAGGCGCGTACAGTTGACGCATCGCCACATGATGTCTGCCGGCTGGTAGCCATGTGCGGCCACCGATGCATGTGCGCTATTCTTTCGACAAATGCTGGCTGCTGTTGTGCTCGCACCAGCAAAAAGCTACCAACGGATCTACCTCCGTAGCCTTGCCACGAGCGGATCTACCTCCGTAAGCGTGCAAGGCACAACTTCTGATTGCTTGAGACACTTAACCAGCAAGAGAATGATAATGCAAGTTCAATCACCACTCGTCACTGCATGACTTCATGTGCCAACATCTGTCTACGTTAGTTTATCTGTGACAATCTGCTGATCAAGCACTCAGTTGCCGCCCTTCAGGTGCCGGAGGCTCTGCAAACACGTCTCACTGTCGGTGTCTGCCATTACACACGCGATGCTCTCCGGGACTGCAGCTGCCTGGGGGGTCTCTGTGGCACGGAGGAACTGCCTGCGCGTGTGCCCTCTCCTGTGCTTCCAACATTTTCATGAACACCTCGAAGATACAAGCGCACCCAAACTGTGACCCGCTCGACTGAACAACAATAGGAAAAGGCAAACGCTAAACCCCAGAAAGCATGGCGAGTGGCAAGCTGTAAACCAAAACTGCCAAGCGGAAACCCTCTAAAGAGCCGTAACTGAATCTAACAAACTCACCTACCATTCAGCGTTAGAGTTTGCGCATTTTAATTTTTTGGGGCGCCCGTCATCCCTGTTGGGAATATACATTCCCTACTATCACTCCAAAAAACAAGAAAAAACGAATGTTCCGATCGGACCGCACATACCCTGGAAGCGCCGACAGAGGCCCCCTAAACCATAAACCCTGAGCCCGCAATGACTTTGCAGATGCTTATGCATCTATTTTGGTGGCTGACCTGTCAGTATGACTATGCAAGGATATGATGCATTCCATATTTGTTGAGTTCGAAACATGACATGTATAACGACGTCTATGCCAACATTATCATTCACACACAAGTATACAGTATACATGCGCATGAATGCATCCAAGCATTTAGGCCTGAGGTTTGTGTGAACATAGAACATGATTAGACATACACATTTTACCATAATATACATATACGCATACACATATGGTAAACGATTACACATACAACCTCATGTGCTTTGAGTGCACATATCTTGAGATGCGACATATATGAATATACATATGCACAAACCGCTCCACACACACACACACATCGACACATATGTAGGCTAGATATGCATCTGGAGTAGGTAGACACTATTTAATGTATGTATTTTTCTATATTACACTATTGACATGCCCGCTGGGGTTGTGAATGATATAGTTGAAGACTTGCGTGCATCTTCCTGTTTGTGCGCGGGTCTGTTCCCAAGCCCACACAAAGAACTCTAGTTCCCTAGCCTCGGCAGGGGTGGGAGGGGGGGTTGGACACTGTTGGGTGGAGGCATGAATAGAGGACTACGCCATGAAGCCAGAGCGGCGAGGCCAAAGCAATAAAAAAAGAATGTCCTTGTAAAAAATGCGCTCGTTTTTGGCTCCGCTGCTCCCTCTCCTTTACCCTATTACGGAATCCTTTATTCTCCTAACTATTCGTCGAATCTGTACACTAAGTGTAGCTCAGATAGCTTTAGTAAGGACATCGCCCTTTTTTCAGAGGAAGACCCAACTATTTGTTACTGGAAACTAAGCTTTTTTACGAAGACCACAAAATGGGGCCCTGAGGGTGACGCTTTCTGTCTTAAACTAATATGCCGCCTTCGGCCTACTCCTGACGGCTGAGCCACCACGCTAGTTCTGCAGAGGCTAATGCCACGTCTTCTCCTAGCAGGCGTAATCGAGAAGGCCTTCTGCGCATCTTGTCTTCTTCCTTTTGTGTCCTCGGCGAAACCCAAGGTGTCAGTCGCTCTCAGAAACAAGACGTCCAGGTCTAAGGTCAGCTCGGCAGTCGGAGGCCCTCAACTTTGAGCGTGGTGGCATCATGGTTCAGCTCCAACTGGTCAGGGAAACGACGGGGCTCGATGGCACCAGCTACCAAACCCTCCACGAAATATCTCTCAAGGACAAGACTCTGCCAGAGCACAATTCTCTAAAGCATCTGGCAGTGCTGCACATGGGCAAAAGACTGCAACAGGCTTTGGCATGGACTCATAGTGCAGAAGTTCGCCTTGAGGTCATCTGGGCACAAACCTGCAAAAGATGGGCGACAGAAAAAACATCGGAGCTTCTTATCTTCCGCATCGTTCCGCCGAGCAGTCAATGCAACAAGCCTGGAGCCGTTGCGGAGAGGACGTACTGGCCGTCTTCCTGTGATTGTGGCCGAACGTGGCGGAGCTACTGGAAACCAATCCCAGTGTCCCTGAACCTCGCGGGCATGAAACCGCAAAGGCAGTCGAACCTGTGGGATAACTGAGAGTGGAAGATCTAATTCTGCTTGACAGCAGCCAGCCTGCTTCCACATATCTTGGTCAGGTGGAGGCGGCTCCAACACTGACATCGCAACTGCTCCAGGCTTTGAGACCGCCGGGAGGACCTCTGGCGCGGCCTGCAAGGACTGATAATCAGCTCCACCGACAGTGTGCAGACCGTTCCGTGTCCCAAGCCTTCAATCGTGAAAAGTCACCCGAAAAGATATCTTCCACTGACCGACTGAAGCGTTTAAGCTACGTCTCGCGAGCAGCTCGAAACCTCGCAAGTGCCAGGCAAGGGCTGCAAGACAGGCCTGCTCGAGTTGCTCTTGCTCCTTGCGCTCTCTTTCCTCACGGAGCTGGCATACAGCAAATGAACTGCTTGGACTGTCACTCACACTCGACACTGCAGCATCCATCCTTGGTCTCAAGATTTTTCAAATTGTCCTGTTGGGACTCGCAAAACTGCTGGCGACTATTCCTTCTTGGCAGGCCAGTGCTGGCCTCCAGCTTTCTATGCAGCGTTGCCAGTCGAGACTTGGCCGTGTCGACGTTCTGACAGGACATTCGCTCGCTGCCGTTGTCTTACATTTTCAATTTCAAACTTCGAAGTACTCCCGGGATCACTGGGTGTGTCCTGAAGCAAGCCTTCGAGACCGGCAATCGTAGCCTCAAGCATCAGCAACACAACAAGTACCAAGGGAAGCACCGGTCCAACCTTGCGAAGGCTTCTGTCTTCCGGAGTCAGCTTAGACAGATTATCCAGCACCATCATGTCCTCGCTTCAACTGTGAGACTACACCAGGCCTGGGGCAAGCTCATGGAACAGGACAGAATTGAAAGCATCGATCCTCCAGCAAATCCTCCCCGAAATTTCTCGCTTTCTTTCTTGCCTGAGGCAGCAATGACCCGGCCATACCCGGCCTACGCTGAATACACCGCGCTGTGAACAAATGCCGCGGGTATCGGAGACCAAGCACAACGGAGCTTCTTCAGGTGGGGACACTGCGGCAAATTGGTTTTGGACTGCGAAGGTCAGAGACAAAAACGAAAGAAACGCGCAGCAAGGCCCGCATATGCCCGCATGGAGCTCCCCGGTTTGCTCCAGCACTAGCAGGCAGCTCTGTCATATATTGTTTCATTCTTGTGTTTTTCGCCTGTCTCACAAGCTGAGGAAATCTCTGTTGTAGTGTTTCGTTGGCATTTCAACCATAATGGGGAAAGAAATCCAAAACAACAACAGATCACTTGCCCGGAACAGGCCAAGGACAGCAGGGCATTCATGTATGGTTTTGTCATTGGCCGTTTGTTGCGTTTTCAAACATGGCGTCGCCTGCAGACTAGGCGGGTTAGCTTCGAACACTCGTGGCCATCAGCACACTGAGCATGCTGAGGTCGACTGATGCCGACCTCCCCGACAGCCACCAGTTCAGCACGCAGCTTTTCGGCTTGATTCGCCGGAACTTCCTTGACAGTGCATGGCAGTGCCCACTTCTGAACCAACAGCGGCTAAGTCCGCAACATGCTTGGCGAGCATTGAAGTCGTTCGAGCAAGATCATGGACTTCCTTCAACCTGACTGCGAGGACGCGGCACCACCTGTTGTCAGGACACTGATTCTCAGCCGAGTGCATGTTTTCCTGATGCTCCTTGACCTTCTGGACCTGCCCAGCAACGGCTCTGGCACTGAATTGCACACGGCGACGAGTGAAGAAGCACGGGAAACCCTTTTCCAAGCGCTCTGCTTCGATTCATGAGCTTGCCCAGCCGCTTGCTTGGGCTGGAATTGCTGGACGTTGTGAAAGACCACCGACGTTTCGTCACCTATCGACGACCTCTTTGGGCTGGATGCAAAGCTCGTCTAGGACGAGAATGCAGACTTCAATCATTGAGATAACATGACTCGGCACAACAACCTCTGAAACCCACTTCTGCCTACCTACATCTTAGCCACCCCGGCACGATCAGCTTGCAGCAAGCTTAGACACAACCTTGATGCCATGTGTCAGGTAAAACAAATGTATGTACAGATGTACCCCAACAGCAAATACATCCACCTCTACCAGGCTTCGCTTTCAAGCGGCGTTCTTTGCATCTGCCTCCGGCAATCAGAATGCTGCGTGTTTACGAAGAAGCTTCCTCATCACTCACCATGTGCTCATGCAGTTCTGGCTGCGAGAAGTCAACGCGCAGGCCCTCCGAAAGCTTTGTCAAGGTGAGGACTACGAAGAGGAACAGCGCAGCGGAGGCCAAGACCCCCAGACCTACCAACCAAGCGAAATTGGTGCCCTTCAGCACTGTGCCGGGAGATAGCTGCTGTCCCAGAAGATCCCGAGAAGCTGCAGAAGGTGATAAAATCATTGACACGGCCTTGAATGCTTTGGCTGCATCCACGTGCAGACGTCTCAGTTCGGACTCATTCCACTCATGTGGCTCGCCGACTACGTCCGCATACCAGTCCGGCAAGTACATGTCCGTTGGAAAGAAATAAAATTCTGCAGGCAGGGCATAGTCTCCCAATGCGTTCTGGTACATCTCACTCTGAGGGTACTGTGGCAGATTGTTCCAATAATATGGATACTGGGGTACGAAAGTACGAAAATGGGCAAGCTGCCTCTTCATGGGACCCAAACCGGCCCATTCTGCAGCAAGGTACCCTAGAGCTGCAGCGGAATAGATGGGGTTGTACAATTGCGCCATAGCAGCCATCATTAAATTCCCTCCAGGAAATGACGTCGCTGACAGCGTGCGTTGTGCATCGTCAAAGGATCCACCAAGTCCCCCAAAAGTTACATAATTTATCTGCAGCCTCGAACCACCATGATGCTGCTGTTTCTTCGCAATCATGTATGCCGTCCGGGAGAATGTGTCACACGATGATCCGCAACCGCCGTCAGAAACAAAAACTATGTTTGTGAATGGATGCTCTACCCCTCTAAATGCATCAACAAACTCTTGGGTAAATGCCAAAACACAGTCCTCGATGCGAAAGAACTCTGTCAGCTTGACGTTAGGCTTGCCGCCCCGTCGTGCCGTTCGCGTAGACTTGAATGGATCAAATGGGGTGCCATTTGCCGCATAACCGTCAAGATATAGCGAGAAAGGATTTCCGAAACTCTCAGCTGATGCAGTCAGGATCTCAAGAGTCCCGCGCAAGCTCTCTTCGTCCACCTCCCCTGTGTCCAAGGAATCGATAGCAGACTGAATTTGCAGCACGTCGTCCATGTCCAAAACATCCATCTCCATGCAGGCCTTGGTGATTTTCTGCAGAACAGTCTTCATGGCTGCCTGCTCCTCTGGAGTCATCTGCTTCAAGCGCTGCCGGATGGCCGCGTCATCGTCCATGAAGGCTGCTAGGGGAGTTGTGTCGACCTCCCTCCAAGCCTTGTACAGAGACCCCACAGGCCTGTCGTACGTGTTGCAGACCTGCTGGAACTCCAAGAACGGGTAAAGTGCCCTCACGAGCAAATATGCAAGATCCACGAAACCACCGGCATTTCCGGCGACGTCAATCAACAAGCGATCCACGCCCCTTTCTTTTGCAGTGTACACTAGCTCCTTCCAGAAGCTAACAAACTCCATCTTGGCATCGTAGCCTACAGATCCGGTTGAGCTTACGTAGAGGCGGCTGAGCTTGAACACTGCGAAGACTTTCCCACCCTCGTCTTCTTGAAACTCGAAGTAGCCATAGGACGCCCCGAGCGGACTGGCAGCAGGGTTTAATAGCCAGCGACGTGGAGGCAAAGCCTCAGTCTCTGCACTATGGCAACTTCAGAACTTGGAGCAATGGCAGACCACGAGGTAGCTCAGTGCCCTGCAAGGAGGCTGACAGCCTGACCTGCGCGCTCCCTGAGCATGATGAGGCGGGTGGTGTTCAACTGCGCAACAATCAGGCCACATCTGATCCATGAGTGCCTGAGACCCAGATGTGCAAGCACTCGCCGATGCGCCTGCAGCTTTTGCATGGGGGCAGCTTGCAACAGCAAAGGCCATGTGCAAGACTAACCTATCCTCGCAACTCTCCCTGCGCATCCATTTCCGCCTCGGTGCCAGGGACGTTCTCCTCCTGGATCTGAAGCAACGTCCGCAGCCCAGGATCCTCGTCGGGTTTCGTGTGACCCGCTGGAACTTCGGCTTCACTGCATCGTTACAACTTCCAGATCTGTCTGCTCTACATTGCTCTACCGCTCTACGGTCGGGCAAAAAGGGGAACCGGTGTGCGAAGTTGGCAAATCGTCTCCTTTCTAAGAAGCTCGACCATGTCCGCATCTGCCGAATGTTTCATCACCTGCCATGCAACTGCCATGCAAGAGAACGGAACAGCGGTAGCTTAGGCGCTCGACATTCTCGGATCTGCGGCCGTCGGCATTTCTCGATGACCTTGCAAGCAACAAGGCAAGCCGTGCAAAAAGCACCCAAACTCAATTTTTCACGTGTCAACTTTGCACGGCTGAGTTCATGACAGTTGGGAGGCTGCCTGCTGAAAACTTGCACGAGGAGACACATCATGCGAATTTCGGATGCTTCTACCAGTCTAGAATTACCTTCGGCAAGTCGGCGTGGTCTCAAGCATTCGGCAAAGGAAGGGCTCCGATCCAGGCTCTGGCTGTTAGGCACGACAGTCGACGGTACAGCGATCAGGCACCCTGCAACCGGCCTCTGCTGCGTGCTGAAACAACGCGCTGGAGTTGGTCAGGTGCGCCTGACAGCTTCAAGCTTGTCTGGCTTGCAGCGTGGGATGCGGCCACTAGTTACGACTACAGTCAGAGTGCCATCGGTCGGGTGCGAGCAGCGAGTGGGTTACAGGATGCTGGGACGATGGATGTCGTTGCTGTCATGGCGTGCACTCAACAGACTGCGCCTCCAGAAACTTAACGGCACAAGCAGCATCGAAGAGCTTGCACCTCGTGGGCAAGCAAGACGTCAATCAAGAGTCCAGGGCCTCAACCGTATCTTTCTCTCCCGCGCTTGAGGTCGGGCTTTGCCCAGACATGCGAAGTTCAATGAGCCAATGTGGTTTTGCTAACGTGAACAAGTCGGACAGTGCAGGGCAGAAGAACGTTTTCTCGTTTGTAGCAAGAGCTCTCCATAGTTTCCACGATCTTACACGGTTTGCGGGCTGCAACTCGCGCCCTGCCTCGGGCCGTTGCCGTTTATGCGGGATGTGAACACAACTTGGCTGACCGATCTCATTCTTGCGCGATGCAGACCAGCTGTGCTCTGGCTCAGCTTCGCCATGGTCGTTCCGAGACACAGCACGGGACGTGTCGAGCTTTTTCCACGAGGCTGGCTGTGTCGTCGGCCATGCCCTGATGGTCCAAAATTCCTATCCTTGGAGCCATACTGAATAACAATCTCACGGAACGTGTCAAATTGTCTCAGACGTTTGAATGAAGGATGGAGCGAGATGCAGTCGGAGATGCCATGTGTTGCTTGTCCCGGGTACAAGTACCAGGTTTGATGCCTTCCGGTTGTCTGGATGTGGTCCCATTTCCTGTTATTGTTGGCTTCAGCTTCGGACCTGAGAGTGGCCACGCTTTCGGCAACAACCTCCCCACTCAAGGACCCGACGATGCCAAATTCCTCGTCAGCCACAGCCATCTCCAACTCCATGTGCAAGCCTCACGTTGCTTGCGAACAGAGCCATTCCCGCTGCCTGAAAAGATCGACTTTCAACTCCAAGCAGTCCGACTTGTTCTTTGGACATCCACACATGCGGGAATACTGACCTATGTCGACTTGCGAGGTTGTGGCATGGGTCTTGGGTTGGGCTGCACTTTTGTTGAAGCTAGCGTTCTCATGTCTTGGCTTCTGAAGCGCCCGAACTTGGGCATGGGCCGAGCCATCAGCAAATGTCACCTTGAACCAACAAGAAAGCAACGAATTCAGCAGCCGGCATGGTCAACACTGTGAACGTCACGTTGACGGAGGGCTTCATTGACGACACATCGCCCACGTTGCTGCCCAACCTCGCTTGCCAACTTAGAATCGCATGCAACGGCATTGGGACTGGGGACAAGGCCATGCAATACCAATCCGCCCCAACTTGAGGAAGCTGTTAGCGCGCGGACCTGGGCGATGCAGTTTCCAAGGTAGTCAGTCAAGCAAAGTACTGCAAAGAGAAGTCCAAAACCCAACGCCCTGCAGCATGGTACAGCTGGCCGGTGGACCGCACTCGGTCGGCTTTGCACACTTGTCCATGACTTGTTTGGGAAACAGCCTGCTCAACTGCCATTGAAACCCGGCACCATCGATAGTTGAAGCCTGCTTGAGCTTTCCGCAGCTCTTGTTTGAGCTGCGCAAAGACATTATGTCCTGTTTGCAGTTTGCACAACGTCCTGTGATAATCCGAAGGGGGAAGCTCCGAGATATTTTCTGCATGCGAGGCGCCCGGGCAGACAGAAGCGTAGATCATAAGCAGGCAGGTTACGGGAGGGGATGGCCGATTATGTCATAGGCCTCTGTGCATGGTGTCTAAGAGACAATCAAAAGCAAGCAGGCGCTTCCGAAACCAGCATATGCCATGGAAATCCCCAGAGACCAAAAACGGTCGCGCCGCAAGCACGACCGGACCAAGGCTTTCACCCACGCTCTTGAAGCCGTAGTTGAAGGCCGGATTCTCCAGCACGTGTAACCGGAACCACCTGGGGTGGAAAACTCTTCAGCATCCTTCAGCACCAAGATTCTGCAACTCGAGCACATGGACTGGCACCTCATGGGTTGAAGCCCATCAATGCTGGCAATCTCGCCACCCTCTGACAGAAACCTCAGAGTCTGATGGCTACTTGATGTCAGCAACGTGCCGTAGAGTACTCCTCTGTTCATGACCCAAGCCTGGGTGCTGCGAAGCCGTTGACAACGACGGTGTCTCTTGCAGCTACCTGCGAAAGAGTCTGAGGATTCGCCAGGAAAATTTGCACCACTGCAACATGTCGACAAGACTGCCCAGTCGCCGAGTCCCCTCTCCCCGCGGAGTGCCTGAATGCGCACGGCCTTCTGCGCGCGGTCATCTTGCAACATAAAGATGAACTGGTTCAGTATGGAGTCGACCTGCGCGATCAAAAGCATGCGGCAGTTAAAGCGCTGAAACCCGTTGGCAGCCTTGGTGCCACCATTTCGCCAGTCAACGTGAGAATCTCGAAGCCTGCAACTCTCATTCTTGGCGCAGTGCAGTAGCATGAGCACCCGCAGCCTCGCAAAGATGGAATTGGCAGGCAGATACCAGTCAGTCAAGCCTGGTTTGCTCGGAAGTGATGCCTCGCAAGCTATGCAGATTGGTGCTTTGAAGGCCTCAAGAGACAAGCTGCTTACTTGCACCATCCTGAGCACGTGGCTGCGAGCGCTCGCAGCTCGTCTACAAGGTCAACGCGGGCAGCCTGAGGGCGGCACGGCATGGACCTAACCTGATGGACATGGCCGGACAGCTTCCTGCCCTCCTCTACCCTTGAGAACGTAAGGAAACCAGATGTCCGAACCCCAAGGCGAAAATCGCCAGACTCAAGTTCATAGGATCTCATAGGCGTGATTCCGGACCTGGTTTCTTTAAGGATCGCATCACATTGCATCCCCTTGCCCTGGAGGGCGAAGCCAACTGTCGAAAGCCAGCACGACACTCTGCCCGTGTGCCTCTGCTGATGCTCCACCTCCTCGTCACTGAACAGCTCTGATTTTCAAGGCGATTCTAAGCTGTTGGATCCTCGTGGCGTGCCGTAGATTCCGTAGTTAAAAGGCGGCGCCTAACACGCGGCCCAGGCAAAGCAAACTTTGCGTGGTAGCTTCGACAATGCACATGACCGACCTGCACCTGATCCGAGGCTGCCGGGTCTGCGCAGATGTACCGGAAAGCGTAGAACCTGAGTTCGGTCGAGCAAAGCCATGACTCCATGACTGCTCGACACTTCGGGACTGAGGCCAAAGCTGCTCGTAAAAGTCCGCGACGGCATGCAAAGACTGGTTGACCGCCGCGTATGGTGCAACGATCTGGAAACCAAAGAAGTGGAGGGACTGGTTGCACAACTCGCTGTTTGAATCCATCAGTGCCTTCTCCAAGCAGCCGAGGCCTGGAATGAAGCAAAGTTGCACTTCATGTTGCATCAGTGCCGGAAAGGGAACCAGAAACGAAGTCAAGCAAAATTATGCAAAATGTAGCAGCGAGTGTGGCACACGTCTCACCCCGCCTTCGTGCAAGCTCAGGCTGTATGCGCCATCAAAATTGATGCTTTGCACAACGACAGACCTGAACTCAGGATACAAGATATGTTCAACTGATTTCTTTGGCGACTTTGTTCCGGGCTGTCGAAGAGAGTCTGGTCTGAAAACACAACCAGCCAAAGCCTCAACAGGACGCTTCGCCGCATTGCATGTAATGAGCCACAACTTTCCGGATCGTTCAGGTGGGGATCCGAGTTGGAATTCGATTCCCCAGTCCGAAACATGTTGAGAACTGTTTTCCACACGCATGTGTAAAAGAACCCTCTCAACATGAACTTACCCAATTCGATGGTGTGCCCCGCTCTCCCGCACCTCCTGCCTATGAACTCCTACCGGCCCAAGGCATGATTGAACGCTTTCATGCCCTGCATGTTCCCCGCAGCCCTTCCTTCGTCCCGTTTCCCGACCGGCAATTGGGCCTCGAATCCACGAAGACTAACCCCAACTGTGGTGGCCATCGAAGGCACGGGGTTCAACTGCCACTGCAAGTTTTCGCACTGCGTGGTATCACGGACATGTTGCCGGATAGAATGGTAGTTGCCTGATCTTTCTAAAGCCTTCGTGCTGGCGTCACCACTACTCGTACCGTCGAATTGCTGCCAGGAGACTGAAGTGACAAGCTGCACCAGCAGCCATGAATGGCTAGGCCAACCCTGTTTGTGCACGCGACCGGCAGAAGTCAGACAAGGCAGTTGGCTTACAAAAACTGTACGCTGTCGAGGCATCGGCTGCCACACGGGGCGCAAGCATTCCTCTCAAGGCTGGCTACCATCTGCCATGGCTCCAACTGATTCGGATGGGATGTTCACCTGTTCATTTCCTCAACAGGATGATACAACCGAGACGACTACGTGATATCTGTACTGCACCGACTTCGACTGCGCGGACAAGAACTGTCGCTGAAGTGGCTGAAGGACTCTGAAGGGTTGCTCCAGCCTGTCCTGTCAGCTACATGGTAACATGCCTACACGTACTGGTCACTGTTTGGCAGGCAGGACGGCACGGATATGCACGGATGCAACTTGGAAGCCGCTCCGTCAGACAGCCATTGCCTTTGCTTGTGGCGCACCCTTGTGCGCCATAGGCATAACGGAAGGAATGCAAAAGAAAGGTTCGTGCCTTCAATGTCGCGGCCACCTGAGACTTCGTCCTCTTCAGAGGTGGCTCGCTGTCTTCGTCACCTTCGGTCGGTTTCGAGACCTCCACGGGTAAAGACAAGTTCGAGCTAGTTGGGTCTTTTCAACTGCCCGAAAGCAGTACTTCATAACGATTCCCTGAAGCTATCACTGAATAGATACATCCCCGTCTTGTCCATATTCCTATCAGTTGATCTGGCATTGTCAAGAGCCTTTTTTGAGACGTCTCGTGGCATGATCACTGTGTGCACAGTCTCATCTCATGGAATTTCTCCATCCTATTTATGCCGGTGAGATGCAGAACTCCGGTGTCAGGATGCGCAATGATTGGCATGCTTGGATCCTCAGGGGTGTACACGAAGTCTGTTGCTCTGGAAACGAATGTGTGTGGAAGAGCGATGACCTTCATTCCACCACAGATGCCAACCCTGTTTTCAAGGTTGGCTCCAGTCCATTGGCATCCTTTGCGATCCAGTGCAAGGTTGAGAAGTACCTGGCAAGACTGCTTGTCCGTCGGGACAGACAACAGGTCATCTTCAAACAGCCTCAGCACCCGTTCAGTGTATCTGTACATGATGAAGCCGACATTCAATACGAAGCCCCATTTGTCTGCAATCTTTTTCGGATCCCACTCCGTGCTGGATGATGCAATGATGTCGGCATCCGGATACTGCTGCAAAACTTGCGATAAGTTCGAATCAGGACTGCGTAGCCAGAGTGCATCAACGTCCAGGTGCAGCACCGACTTCTTCTGACTTAGTGTATCCCAAAGCATCTTGTGGTAGGTCTGAATATAGTTGCTCCTCGGGAAGCCAGAAGCGGCAGAATGCTCACTTCGAATCATCTGCCTGTGTCCGGTGTGTGGCTGGACAAGCTTCATCTCGCCACCGGTCGAAATGGACACATCCATGTGTGTCGCTTCGGTGGCACTGTGGTCGAGAACGTTGGTGACACTCACACTGTCCACTTTACTGCCTAAGTTCTGGCGCCAAAGCTCAGCTTCAGCACAAGATGCATCATCCATGCAACCAACTTGAAGGGACTGCGAGGACGCGCTTTTCTCAAACCATTGAAACCAGCACTTTGCCATGGGCAAGTAGTGACCATCAAAGACCAGAAAATTGGTCCATCGGTCGAGTTCAGCAATGCATACGGGCAGGAATGGCAGGAGCTTCAAGAACATGGCGGCATCAAACAAACGAAGAGTGGGTTAGATGGACAACACATTAGTAGCGACAGCATCCTGAGCCAACATGTCACATGACAAAGCCACTCAAACGTGTCGCCTGCAAGCGATCCAGGCGACTTACAGCCGCGCAGCCATCGCCTCACTGTCCATCTCAACGTCCGTGTGGCTCACAGTGGACTCATCTACTTCCGCTTCGATCTCACCCTTGACAATGCAACTTTCCAAAAGACATTCTTTACGGATCACATACATGGCCGACGCAATCCTGCGACTGCTCGCGCTTTGTGGGCACGAGGAGGGCCGCGTCCTTGGCTAAAACACAAGGGATCGCCCCACCCCGCAACCTCTCCTTCTCGAGGCCACTCTTCTTCTGCACAGCCAGAGGACAGCGCTCCGCCCCCCCCCCCCCCCCCCNNCGCGCGCGCGCGCACGCGCCGCATGCCGCACCGGTTCTTGTGGTCTGAGTCGACTCTAGAATTGATGAGGCCGGTGGGTGGCAACTCAAAGCCCCGCTCCCTGAATTGAAAGCCGGTAACCCCGGCCTCATCTTGCGTTAAGGCTGCAGATGGCCGCAGCAGGTTCTGTGTGCTAGCTCGCAGTTTATATCTGCTTGCTCAACTCTACGCTGCTCCGTGCCGCAGACCACAGAAGTAAAGAGGACTGCTTAATGCCCCCATGGTAGCTAAGACATCACAATTCCCCCTCGAGGCCACTCTCTCCCTCTCTCCTTGCTCTTTCTGCGGGTCTCTCTGTCTGTGCCTCTCTCCTTGCATAGTCAGACCGGTGCTCCTC
>CAJNJA010066809.1:0-22762 GCA_905231915.1 Symbiodinium necroappetens
GAGGTCCGGGAGCTCCTGAAGGAGGCGGCTGGTGGGCGTTTCTTTTTTTGGGGTTTGGGGTTTGGGGTTTAGGGTTTGGGGTTTAGGGCTTGGGGTTCGGGGTTTAGGGTTTAGGGTTTGGGGTTTAGGGCTTCGTGGGTTTGGGGCTTGGGGTTTGGGGTTTGGTGCTTGGGGTTTGGGGTGTAGGTTTGGGGTTTAGGGTTTGGGGTTTAGGGCTTAGGGGTGTTGAATCTAGGCTTTGGGGCTCTGAGCCTCTGGTACTCAGGGTTAAGATTTAGGTTACAGAGCGGAGTTTACCTCGCCGGTTCACTTCCCAGCGTGCTTTCCCGGTTGCTCGGCGCAGACGTTTCGAGCATCCCTTATTCTGCTTTTGACGGTGCCAGAACATCGTCTACTTGGAGGTTCATGTGTAGTTAAAAGTGGAGTTATAAAGTCCCCTAATATGGGTTATAATTATAGCTACCCTACTTATAACCCTACGTATAACTACCCATGAACCTCCAAGTAAGCTATGGTTTTTCCATGACATACGGCATGAGATCCCTTCGAAAGGGGCGAAAGGTGCACCATTTCGCGCCGGCGGAAATGGTGCATGAGCGGTTGTTGTTGCTGTCGTCTGCCTGTTGGTGTGGGGTGGCGTATCATGATTCATGAGTGTCCTAAAACACCGGAACCACGAATGCTCAACTCAACCTCCCAGCACCAAATCCAAGACCTGAAGCGCTCATGCCAAGCCTTGGAAACAACCCTGAGTCCAACAACGTGACAAGATGGGTTCGGGGCATAGGATTTGTGAGAATTGGGGTGGAAAGTTAGCGGATAGCGCCGGCATCCCCCCAAAAAAAACCCAAAAAAACCCGAAACCCTAAACCCTAACCTTGGATGCTGATTTCCGGAATTGGGGGACTTTGGGGCTTAGGGTTTAAGGGAAGTTTTGGGAGTCCAAGGTCCCAGGCACTTCGAGGATCCGGGCTCCTAACCTGCATCAACTGTAAGCCCTTCTCGAACTCCACCTAAAGGTTTAGGGCCTAGTTTAGGGTTTAGGGTTTAGGGAACTTCACTCCGATCTTTGGACGTGAAACCCCAAGCTGCAGCCAACCCGAAATGGGCGAAAAACGCTCGAAACATTAACAAAAAACACACACACACACAAGTACAACTTAAGCCTAAACCCTAAACCCCTAGACCCCTAAACCGTCTTGTCCCCGGCACCTGTGGGGCATACGGCCACTGCCACGGCCTCGAGAGCTTATCGGGTTTTGGAGAAAGCCTCGAGGGCTTTAGGGCTTTAGGGTCTGAGGGTTTAGGGGTTTAGGGGTTTGGGGGGTTTAGGGGGTTTAGGGGTTTTAAGTGGTTTAGGGGTTAGCCTGGGCCCCAAGCCCTAAATCCAGAAGCACTGCACCCTTATGTAGGCCCTGATGAATCCCGCTCCCGGTTGCAGGGATTGGAGTGAGGATCCGCTCTGCAACAGATGGAATGGACCAATCAAGGGCTTACATGAAAGTTCGGCCCTAAAGCCCTAAAACCTTAAACCCGTGAAAAACCCTAAAGTCCTAAAGCCCAAAAACTTTAAACCCCCTAAAGAACCCTAAAACCCCAAAACCCTAAAGCCCTAGAACCCTGAAAAACGCAGGAGCCGAAACCCTAATTCCGACGTTTTTGGGGTTTAGGGTTTGGGGTCTTAGGGCTTTAGGGCTTTAGGGTTTTAGGGTTTAGGGTTTAGGGTTCCGGGCTTCGGGTTTAGTGACAGCTGGGGAACCGTCTCTAACTCTAAGTCCTCTGCGACTGCGCCGGGAGGGCCTTGGAACACGTAGACTTCCTGGACGCCTGTTGAAACATAAGGAGGTAACCCTGGATTCGTCCACCCAGTGTTTGTCACGCGTTGATGCCAAAGGAAGGCTTACCCAGAGTACCAATGCCGTCGGAGACAATGCTCTGCAATTCCAACGTGTAGACCCGGCCGAGAATTGAACCGTAAACCCTAAACCCCTGAACCCCTAAACCCCAGATCTGGGCTCCCGACCAGGAGGTGAGCCTCTCCGGGTGTGGCATGATCGCCAAATGCCGGCCGTCGGCACCTTTGGGTTTTCGGGTTTAGGTTTTGGGGTTTAGGTTTTGGGGTTTCGGGTTTAGGGGTTTAGCGGTTTAGGGTTTCGGGTTTAAGGCCTCTAATTTGGGACCCTACACTACTAAACGGTACTTTGTCCTTATGCAAGAGATCTCTTGATCCTTTTGGGGGTCTGGGTGCGGGATCCTAGCAGGCTAGCAGGCGGCAATGCTGGGCTGTAGAGCTGGTTGGGAGATGTGGTACTACCGAACCCTCGGGTTTTGGGGTTTAGGGGTTTAGGGTTTTGGGGTTGAGGGGTTTAGGGTGTTGGGGTTTAGGGGTTTAGGGCTTTGAGGTTTAGGTTTCAGGGTTTTACGGTTTAGGGTTGAGGGTTTTGGGGTTTTGGGGGTTTGGGTCTTTAGGGCTTCAAGGGTTTTTAGGGCTTAACTAGGGTTTTAGGGCTTAGGTTTTAGGGTCAGTGCTCAACTACTGGGGAGACGACCTCCTCAGCTCGAGACAAAAACCCACCCGCGAGAGGCCCCGGCTGCACAGCCCGACGATGCCCTCTGGCGAGCCGTTCGGGTTGAAGGGGTACCTCGGAAGAGGACGACGGCTGATGATACAAATCCGGCAGTTACCCATAATAAGGAATAATACCCTAATAATTCCCACGGTTTAGGGTCCTTAAGGTAATGCAGGATCTACATCATCAACACTAGGGCTTCTCAATTGAAACTGCAGGGGTTGGAGGTCGAGGGGCTTAGGGCAAGGCTTCCTAAACAGGGAACCCACACCATCAAATTTTGACGTAACCAATAACACTCGACCTTAGACCCTTAACCCTGAACCCCTAAACGGTAAACCCTAAACCCTCAAGAACATTAATAAATAGTAATTGTGTGAGTTTGGCTTCGAATTGCATTTTCATTAGTTTCCAATTTTCGTTAAACGTGTGCGAAGAAACCAATTCCAAGCCGCGACAACAGCCAACAGCCCAGCCCAGCCCCAGCCCGACCCAGCCAGCCAACCCAGCCACTCGGGCAAACACTGTCACGCAAAGTAAGGCTGAAAGCCATCATAGAGCCAGTCTTGCACTTTTCAAAAACACCCTAAACCCTAAACCCTAAACGCCCTTAAAAAAAAAAACTAAACCCTCATGGAACTGGAAAGTTCCTAAGCCGAAACGAGGCAACGCTCAGAGCCGAGCGTTTCGGTTTCTTTGCCGTCGTCGTCGACGTACCGCATTGGGATCAGCTGCTCCCTGGAAAAAATTCTAGGGTTTAGGGTTTTAGGGTTTATCGGGGATTGGGTTTAGGGTTCAGGGTTTTAGGGTTTAGGGTTCAGGATTTAGGGTTTAGGGTTCAGGGTTTAGGGTTTCAGGGTTTACAGGGGATTGGGTTTAGGGTTTAGGGTTGTGGGCTTTAAGGGGTGCATGAAGTGCATGGTAACGATCATGACACCACAACGTCGGCAGCCCGAAACCCAGAAACGACCCATGAACTAGGATTTAGGGTTTGGGGTTTAGGGGTTTAGGATTTAGGGTTTAGGGTTTACGGCTGAGGGTTTAGGGGTCGATGACGATGACAGCGAAAGCAATAACAGCACTGTGACGGCTGCAGGCCGTGCCTCCCCCTTGAGGAAACCCCCACAGATCGCTCCACAATGTGGCGTTGCAGGGTTTAGGGCTTAGGGTTGGGGTTTGGGGTTTAGGGTTCAGGGTTTAGGGTTTAGGGGTTAGGGGTTCAGGGCTTAGAGCTTGGGGTACCTTCGTCTCTGACGCTCGTAACCAAAGCCTGCAACACTTTGGACCCTGCATGATCCCGGACACCAGACCTGTTTGCTATACTATGTACTATACTGCATACTGTCGTATATACTATACCATATGCTATACTATACTATCTTAATATACTATACGAGACACCATAATCATACTATACACTCGGTTATATACTACAGTACACAATATACTATAATATACTATACGAGACACCGTAGACCCCGGAGAAAGGCCTTTGAATCATTCCCGGGGCCCTCGCTTCTTCACTCTGTCGAGCACCGAGGCGTCTGGGAAGTGCGCCCTGGATTTTTTCAGGTTTAGGGTGCAGAAATTTCCAGGTCTAGGAGTATGAGGGGTTTTGGGCTTAGGGATCAGGAGGGGTGGTTAGTGGGGCTGAGGGGGTTGAAACAATTTAATACTCCGCTTCAATCGTTGCCATGAGCCTACATGTTGTAAACGGGCATGTTCTCGTTTGTTATAACCATATTGTCATTATTATTGGTATTGTTGTAATTATTATTACCAACATTACTGTGCTATTCTTAAGTCTTCTTATTTTTGTTACGGAGTCTCGGGTTCAGCTTCCGCTCGATGTCTAGGTGCACCCGACACAGGAAGCACCGGGAACGCAAGACCACCGCAGGTCCCGAGCCCCTCCAAAACTCAGGAACTGCCATGCCATGCAGGTTTGATGCCCTAAGGTGTTGAAAGGCGCACGCATCCAAACTCGAAAACTCGGAAATGATGTGGGTCTCAAGACCAACCTAAACAAAAGGTTCAAAAAAATGCTTAGGGCTGAGGGCCCTCGGCCGTTTTGGGCTGCAAAAGGGGTCGATAACGGGGCCTGCAGTTGTGCCTGAGGAGCTTTTGGAGTGTCTTACGCCTTTCGACAAGGCTCCCAAAACCTAAGCCCTAAGCCCTAAACCCGAAACCCTTAACCCCAAACCCTAGACCCTAAACCCTAAACCTAAACCTAAACCCTAAACCCAACCCTAAACCCAGGCCAGGCCTGGATGCTGAAGTTTGGGGCTCTTGATTTAGAAACTCAGGGCCCCGCACTTGAACCAGAACTCGAAACAAATCCGGTGAACAAGAAGAACCAGAAGGGTTTAGGGTTTAGGGAAGGACGCTCTGAACAAGACTCCGTAAGGAAAAAGCACTAGCAAAGTAACCCTGAACCCTAGACCCCCAAAACCCTAAACCCTGAATCACTAAACCCCAATGCCTCTGCCCTAAACCCTAAACCCTAAACCCGAACCATAAGCCATACCAGACTGGGGGTATGGCTGCCCCTCGCCGTGATTCACCCACACGCCCATCCTGAATCGAGGCTCAGACTAATCCGACCCCAGGTCATGCTTGGGTTTTGTATTCTTATGCTTTTTCTTGGTGTAAGGGTTTAGGGTTTGGGTTTGTGGTTTTGTATCTTCGGTTATTTTGGTGTGAGGCTTTGGTGTCTTTGGTTCAGGGTTGTTTAAAATGGGGCCCTTACTTAGAATAGGGTAACTCTACGGCTTCTTTTACGGTTCGCTCGGCTTCTTTTACGGTTCGCTATAGGGGTTCTATAGGGGTGTGGCATCGGGGTCTTCATAGTGATTATACGGGGATTCATACTTGGAAAAGGGCTCCACTGCAGGTTCTATACGGGCTACTGTCCCAAAAACTTCATTACGACTGCACCCCTAAGCTAAACCATCAAGCCCCAACTCGGGGCTAGATCCTGAAACACAAAAATCCAAGCCATCATCATAGCAAAAACCGCAAGACGCGCAGGGTCTAGGGTTTAAGGGCTTAGGGTTTAGGGTTTAGGGGGTTTAGCGGGGTCCTAAAGTCCTAAACCCTAGACCCTAAACCCCAAAGTACCCTAAACTCTAAACCCTGAACCCCACAAGAACTCTCAGCCAACAGCCTCCTGCAAAACCCCAAGCAATGGCCCCTGCAGTCGCCTGGTCTCTTCCCACGTGAGACCCCCCGGTGCCCTCAACCTCCAAACCCCAAAACCCGAAACCGCTCTAGGGGTCCTTATACATACCCTCAGTACTATTATTATTTCCGTAATTCTCATATCATTGTTATGCTAGTTCTTGATAATGGTAATAGTCGTGATAATAATATTGTTAGTTGTTACTACTACTATTAGCATTATTACTATTACTATTGTTACGTATCGCATTATTGAATTGTTATTGCTAATATTAATAGTATTAATACACTACGCTTGCAGGAGCCCATGGTTGACGGACACCCTCTGAGCGACAGGCTGTGTGCCCTCCATGCCCTTCAACCACACCTGATCAAGGTTGAGGTGGTTGGGGTTTAGGGTTTATAATTCAGGGTTTAGGGCTTAGGGATCCTTTAAAGGGATCTATAAGGGGTTTAGGGTTTAGGGTTCAGGGTTTAGGGTTTAGGAATGTCGTCTTCAGGGTTGAGGATTTAGGATGTAGGCTCGGATTTAAGTTTCAGGACTTGGGGTTCATGGATTGCGGGTTCGGGGCCATCCGTTTCAGGGGGCTCGGCAGCGTAGGTTTCAAAAGCCTCTTCAGCCAACCTTCAGGCATGTTAGTGCATTCCCTCACGGCGTTTACAGAGACAGTTGCGGGATGTGGGCAAAACCGGCAAGCCCTAAAGTCGACAAACTTCGTGAATCCAATACAGATCGAAATCCTGAACCCCTTTGGAACTCTGAAGCCTACCCCCCTTCATACACCCTACAAATCCATGCAAAGACCCCAGAATACTGTCTTCCCAAACCCGAAACCCTTGAACCCCGAACCTGGTACCGAAGGTTGCACCTCTCAGTGGCTCAGGCAACCCCTTTTTGCGTCAACCAAGAAGTCCTAAACAAAAACCACTGAGCCCGTATAAAGCACAGTTAACCCCCATGAAACCTTTAAAAACCCATTGACAACACCAGCAAACGCTGGAAACTCTGCAAAACACTTCTGAACCACATAAATCCTTGAACCCTTGCAAGACACCGATAAAACCCCGGAGAACCCAAGATGAAAGAAAGCCTATCAAACCCAAACCCTTAGAGCGCCCATATTCTAAACATAAAACATATAGTGCATGGGAAAGATAGACAGATAGATAGACAGATTAGATTAGATTAGAGACTAGACTAGAATTAGGTTAGGTTAGGTTAAGTTGACTTAGGTTAGATGAGGTTAGATTAGATAGGTAGATAGATGGATAGACAGATAGACAGATAGGTAGACCAGTAGATAGGTAGACCAGTAGATAGGTAGATAGGTAGATAAGTAGATAGGTAGAAAGATAGATAGGTAGATAGACAGATAGAAAGATGGATAGATAGATAGACAGATAGATAGATAGATAGGTAGATAGACCGATAGATAGATGGATAGATAGATAGACGGATAGATAGGTAGATAGATAGATAGATAAACAAATAGACAGATAGATAGATAGACAGATGGGGTTAGAAAAACTAGACAGGTAGATAAGTAGATACCTAGTTAGACAGATAGATAGATAGATATGATATGATATGATATGATATGATATGATATGATATGATAAGATATGACATGACATACACAGAAAGACGGAATTATCGAACTATGAGTTCCCAAACCGCCAGGGCGTTCCACTTTCCAGAAATTTGTATAGATACATATATGCACGTATGAACAGTTGCATCGATATCCAAATTTATACCTGTATATATATATACACTAACATACATACATATATGGACATTACCTATGTATATACATCTATTACTATATTGTACACACATTACATTACACTATTTTCTGTTACATTACATGATGTTCCGATGCGGTGTGGTGGTGTGTTGCACTGCACTACATTGCACTACACCGTACATTACGTTAGATTGCATTACAGTACATTTCAGTACATTGCAGTGCAGTACACTACAGTACATTGCATCGAATTCCACTCCATTCCATTCTGTTACATTGCATACATAGGCATGCATAGGTATGTGTCTGTATGTAAATAAACATATATATATATGTATATCTATATACATATATATATGACTATATTTATGTGTATGAACAGGAGCCCAACCTTGGAAGCTGTCGAGGAGTCGATGCGAACGGTGGCGAAGCGCGACTCAAAGCGACCGCTCCTGGTGGAGAGCTTTGTTTTCTTCATGTTTTCTGTGGACCTTTGGCATCTAGGTTTCTGTTCTGGGCTGAGGGTGGGGTTTCTGTTTGTGATTATGGTTTGATGGCCGTGGGGTTTTGGGCAGAGTTTGAGGGCTTTGGGTTTGGGTTTTGGTTGAGGTTTACGGCTTGGAATTCCGGGAGGGATTGAGGGTGATGAGTCTAGTGTGTAGGGTTTGGGTTTCTGCTTGGAGCGCCCTGTGTTTAATGAAGGCTTGCGTTTAAGCGGCTTTGGTTTGGGGTTTCACCGAAGCCCGTTCAACCCCTAAATGGCCCCTAAACCCAAACCCCAAACCCTAAACCCTGGACCCTAAACCTAAACCCTAAACCCTCGATCCTAAACCCTAAACCCTAAACCCAAACCCCAAACCCTAAACCCTAAACCCTATAACCCTAAACCCTAAACCCACCCGCGGCCCTAAACCCAAGAAAGCCCAAGGCTTCAAATCTTCAATCCTGCGACTCCAAATCCCCAACCTTTAAGTCTACTATAGGGGAATGATTGAGTAGGGCGTAGGGTTTAGGGTCTTGGGTTTAGGGTTTAGAGTTTTGGGTTTACGGCTTTGCGCGTGTTATGTAGCATACTTATATCAGGGCTATAAGTTTATGAGGGAATGCTGCTGCAAATTTCTCAGACCTCTGCACTAGACCCCCGCTCGAACAGCACAAAACTGAGCATGCGAATCGGAACAAGCAGTAATACTGGCCCCTTACAGTCCCTTCCCCAATTCATACAAGAATACTGTCAAATATCCCAAACCCTATTCCACTATCAAAAACTCTATAGCACGAACCTTGTGGAACCTTTAGAGCAAGCCTGAAAGGACCCCGTTCAACGAACCCTATTCAAAACTCTTGTTGTAGTAACCCGTATAAGAACCGTTTAGGGTTTAGGGTAAGAGCCGTTTAAAGGAACCCCATTCTAATTCTCAATGCCCTTATGTTACCATGGTCCTGTTGTGCACGAAGCGAGGCTGCTTCTCCAGCGGCAGAACTCAGAAGCGGCAGGGCTCTGAGGGGCAAACTTTAGTTTGAGGACAGAGACGTAGGGTAATGTAGGGGCCTTAATAATTAGAATAGGGTATATTATACTATAGTTATAATAAGGAACCCCCAAAATGGTATTGGTAATTATTTAGGCTTCTGTATTAAACCCAAAAACCCGAACACTGAAGGAGAACCTAAGGTGTGCAGCTTGACGGAGGTTTACACAGCCCAGGGCCTCCAACGACTTGCTTTTGCTTAGAGGCCTTTCGTTCAAGTTTGTCTACCTACCACATGATCCATTTTTGGCTGTGTTTGCTCTTGTGGTTTTAGCTGGGTGCCCTGAACCCTACACCTCGTATCCGAGGCTTCCTGGGGCCCGGACACCTCAGCCTATCCGAAATCCCCAGACCAGTGGAAAACCTCAACGCCACTCGGAACGCCTCACTCGCATGGAAAGGGGTTCGGGGCTTTGAGAGTTAGTCATTAGCTTTGGGGTCATTGGAGTTTAAGGCTTTAGGGTTGTGGGAAAGTAAATCCTAGCTGCAAGCCCTCATGAAACACCCTGTAGTTCGTGAGAGCCAGGGGTAGGGGGGGGGTCTGCAAAGTATAGAGAATAGGGGCCTGAAACATAGAGATGGCCAATGGAAACAATGGTCAACACAACCTTTACCATGTGCTACGCAGCTACCAATCCGACCATTTCACTCAGGAAGACCGACGAGGAGATCGCGATCTCGATCTGAATCTTACTGGATGACTGGAAGACCTATGAGATTCACCAGCCGCTTCACGCTCGCGACGTGCTGCACGTGTGGCAATTTCTTCACGGACTGAATGCATATCTTGTCTTTGATGCTCCAAGCACCGGCAGTGATTGTGTTCTTCAAGATCGCGTGCACACGTGGCATCACACAATTCACAGTAGAGCTGGCAATTTGAGCGACTGGTCGTGTCGGCCTCACTGACTCGATCGATTTCAGTGCAGCGAAGCATGAACCGCATCGCCCGAACTGGTGGTGTGCTCTGTAATGCCATCTGTCAGCTAAACCCAGAGAGCCCAATCCCCCTTAATTAAGGAATATACCTTAAATTATAGGGCCTTGATATTATGATTTAAGGTATATTCCTTAATTAAGGGGTACTGGGCTCTCTGGGAAGGAATGTTGATGAGAGTCCGATGGCAATTCGTGTAAGAGACGCCAAATGAGCTCAACCAGAGTCGCCAGGATGGTGATAGAGCCTGCAGCATCTGACCTCTCCTTCGTGTCATACCCCTGATAACGTGATAAACCCCAAACCCTAAACCCCAAACCATAAATCCTAAAGCCTAAACCTTAAACCCTAGACCCTAAACCTTAAACCCTAGACCCTAAACCTTGAACCCTAAACCCTAAAACCAAAAACCCTACTCCCTAAAACCCTAAACCCCTAAAACCCTAAACCCTAAAACCCCTCAAACCCTAAAACCCCTAAAACCCTAAAACCCCTAAAACCCCTAAACCCTTATAGTACCCTTATAGATCCCTTTAAAGGAACCCTAAAACCCTAAACCCTAAAACCCTTATAGATCCCTTTAAAGGAACCCTTAACACCCCTTTAAAGGAACCCTAAAACCCCTCAACGGTTTATCTCTCAGCTCCGGGCCGCCGCCGCCCGGTGCGCCGGGCGCCCAACCGAGGAGTGCCAAGAGCTGGCAGCCTGAAGGAGGGTTTCGGGGTTTAGGGTTTAGGGTTTAGGGTTTAGGGGTTGAGGGGTTGAGGGGTTTAGTGGGCTTAGGGGATTTTAGGGTTTTAGGGCTTAGAGGGTTTAGGGTTTAGGGTAAGGGCCTTAATAATTAGAATACGGTTTTGGGCCCCTGTGTAGTATAATTAAAATAAGGAACCGTAAGGGATAATATTGGCAATTATGTAGGCTTCTATAGCATAAGGATTCAGGGTTTCTATCCTCCGGGGCCTCATATAATTGGTTTTGGGTTGAGGGTTTAGGACCTTAGGGTTTTAGGGCTTATTCGGTTTTGGGGTTTAGGGTTTGTAGTGTTTAGGGTTGTAAGGTTTAGGATGTATAGGGTTTAGGGCTTTAGGGCTTTAGGGTCTTAGGGTTTAGGGTTTGTTGCGGGTTTAGGGCCTATAGGGATTAGGGTTTAGGTTAGAATCTACAGGGCTTAGGGGGGTTTAGGGGTTTTCGGGGTTTAGGGTTTCAACTTCTTGGGGTAGATCGGGGTCCTTCCAGGCTTCCTTTCAACCCTCAAAGTAACCATTCTTAGTTACCCGTATGCAGACCCTCATCACGGCCTTTGTAGAAACCCTTACTTAATAAAGACAAGAATCATCCTTATAGTAACCCTTATAGTTCAATGTTCCATTGCTCTTTTCAGTCTTCTATCATCAAAGGGACCCTTACGGGGGTAGGGGGCCTGAATGAAGGGCCTAACAGGGCCTGTTTATGAAATTTAGATAGGGCTTCTATAAGGATTCGGGCTTAGCAGTACTATGCGGGTTACTGTAAGGGTCTCTAAAAGGATTTGGGGTTTAGGGGTAGGGGCTAGTTTTGTGCGGCATGCTTTAGAACTCTATCTCTCGGATTTAGTCTAGGGCTTTTTGGTTTATGGTTTGTTGTTTTGCGGCTGAGGGCTTGGGATTTGCAATTTACACCTTGGAGTTTGCGGTTGAGGGTTTGGGGAGCGGTTAGGATTTACAAAGTTTAGATTTTACGGTTGATTTGTGATAGTTTTCCTGGTTCAGACGCTCCCGAACGCGGGCCCAGATCCAGCAACCCTTGCAGCAACCTTTGCAACAACCCTCAAAGCAACTCTTTTCGTAACCCTTACATAGTCGCTCATAACGGGCCTTGTAGAAACCCAATTTAACAAAACACAATCATCCTTTTAGTAACCCTTCTCCAAACCCTGAATCCCTATAGTTACTTTTTTTCTAGAAACCCTGAATCCCTATAGGAGCCATTATAGAAACCCTGTGTTCGTATAGTAACCCGGATGAAACCCCTAAACCCCTAAACCCTATACCCTAAACCCTACACGCCCTTTTTTTGCCCTAAACCCTTAAACCCTATCCCCTAAACCCTAAACGCTAAAACCCTAAACCCTACACCCTAAACCCTAAAACCTAAAACCCTAAAACCTAAACCCTAAACCCCTAAAAACCTTAAAACCCTAAAGCCTAAACCCTAAACCAGCCAAGACAAGGCCCAGACCGTTGCAGATGCCCAGAGCGAAGGAATCTGGCCTGCTGCGAATCTTGCTTGGTAGGGGTTTAGGGGTGAAGGGCTTCGGGGATTTAGGGCTTTAGGGTTTAGGGGTTTAGGGGTTTAGGGCTTTAAAAGGGCTTCGGGGGATTTAGGGCTTCGGGGGTTTAGGGCTTTAGGGTTTAGGGGTTTAGGGCTTTAAACGGGCGTTTAGGGTTTAGGGTTTAGAGGTTTAGTGGTTTAGGGTTTTGGCTTTGTAGGGTTTAGGGCTATAGCGGGTTATAGGGGCTTTTATAGAAGTTGGTAAGGGCTGTATGCCGTGATACCCCTGCCAGCAGCGAATGCCGACAAGGCGCTGCACCGTTCCACAACGTTGGCGGAAAGGTATGTTCTTAGAAGCTGGCAGAGTCCCGCAAAACCACGTCTGCTGCTTTTGCTTGCGGTCAAGACCCCCAGAACCACGTCTGCTGTTTTCATCTTGGAGCTTAAGTCCCCCAAAACCGCCTCTGCTGCTTTCAGTTTCCGTCAAGGCCCGCAAAACCACGTCTGCTGCGTTCACTTTCAGTCAAGACCCCCACGACCACGTCTGCTGCTTTGATTTTGGGTCAAGACCCCCAGCTTGGCTCGGTATTTTTTTCGTCTGGCTTGGCTCCGTGGGGGCTTCGGGGAGGTTTGTTTTTTTTGTTGTCTTTGTCTGGCTTGGCTCGGTTTTTTCTTCGTCTGGCTTGGCTCGGTGAGGCTTGGGGAGGGGCAGAAAAATGTTGTTTTCTCTTCGTCTGGCTTGGTTCGGTTTTTCTTCGTCTGGCTTGGCTCAGTGGGGCTTGGCGGAGTTTTTTGTTTTTCTCTTCGTCTGGCGTGGCTCGGTCTTTTCTTCGTCTGGCTTGACTCGGTGGGGCTTGGGGAGGGCAGAAGGTTTCTTTTTTTCTCTTCGTCTGGCTTGGCTCGGTTTTCTTCTTCGTCTGGCTTGGCTCGGCTTGGCTTGGCTCGGCGTGGCTTGGCCATATATGTGAAATCCAACAAGAAAGCCGAGAGTCCGCAATCCTGGAAAACCTCATGAGTGCCTGACAAGGAGAACGGGATGCGTACCTCTTTCGGCTCACAGACAACTTTGTCATGGTAAATGCATAGTCCGTCTGGTGGCTCAGCCAAAACTTCTTCAGATGCTGCAAGCAGTCCGTGGAGTAGTCTGTCTCCTTCTTGACGCCGGGTCGCTGGCTTTTCAGCTGCACCCATGCTGGGCAACTCCTGGGCAAGCACTCCTGCATCCTTCATCTTTTTGATGGCTCGAGCTGGATTGTGCTGCAAAGCATATTCACGAGCTAGAAGAAGCTTCCGTTGCAGAAGATCCTTCTTGCTGGTGCAGGTGCCCTTGTGCTCTACAACAAGAAGGTAGCTCTCATCGCTTGCATCCGGCGCTGGCTGGCGGAGTCGGAAGCAGCACTGGCGATCACAGTCTTCGCAAGCCAATTGCACAAGGCTGTCTTGGTCTTCTTGTCAGTGCTGTTCCGCAGCGTCGAGTGTAGTATGCTTTTCTCTTGCAGCCACTTCTGTGGCATTACCGCAGGTCGGGCTCAGCTTCGCCAATCAGTTGCTGTGTCGCATGCTCTGCTCAGTCCACTCTCACACGGCCACCCTTGTCCTTGCTCTCGGCAGCCACCAGCGTGGAGGAGTCAAGAGCTGAGTCTGCAACCGGAAGGCCGCCTGCTGCTGAGTCTGCAACCACTGACAAACACGCCGCAGCTGAGCCTGCTGGGTTCTCCTCCTGCACCTCCGCGGACGAGGACGACTCAGCAGAGCTAGGAGGAGCGGCCTCCCTTTTTCGGTAAAGCATGGTCAAGACAAGGCATCCCTACTACAAGGAATGGCCAGGACTGCAACTAAAGAAGGCCAAGGAGTAGCTAACTGTCGAGGTTGACTCCGGTGCCAAGCTAACATTTACCTGCTATGGTGTAAGGTTGACTCCGGTTTCAAGCTAATGTTTGCCTGCTAGTCTGGAAGGTTGACTCCGGTTTCAAGCTAATGTTTGCCTGCTAGTCTGGAAGGTTGACTCCCATGATCGGCTCGTCCCTGAACAGGTTGATTTCGATGTAAAGCTGGTTTGGAAGCAGTCTTGAGTGGCAGCCTTGAACCCAATTTGAAGCCGAAACAAAAGGAACATGGGTTGAAACTGATTCGAAGCAGTGCACCGCAAACGGGAGCTTGAAACTGGATGCAAGCTGGCATTCGCACTATGAGCTGCTCCCTGACAGCTTGGACCAGCTTGGATATGATTTAAAGCCTCTGGATTTGGAACAGGCTTGAACTCAGTTGGAAGCTCCTTGTGCTTACAGGAGAGGTGCTGTCATACCCTAAACCCGGCTTGATTTCAGATTCAAGCCTGTCTTGATTTTGAAGAACATCCTAATTCTTCCGGTTTCGGGATCTCCTCAAAGTTCTTGGAGACGGTTTCATCGAAGGCTTTAGTTTAGGGCTTACAGGCTCTGCAGTTGTGGGTGTGGGGCTTAAACCCTAGGGGTTTAGGGTTTAGGGTTATGACAACGGATTCAGGTAGAACCTTGGGGCTAGGAGGCGCATATTTTCCCAATGTGTGTTTTTTGCCTGTCTGCATATTTGTGTCAATATTTTTTACAGTGCCAATATTTTCCCAATATTTTCCCAATATTTTACCAATCTTTTTGGGCTGCCCTAATATTTTCCCGATGTTTTCCCAATATTTTACCAATATTTTCCTGATATTTCTTCACGGTTTAATTTGTGGCCTTTGGGGTACTTCTCAATTACACATCCTGCATACCTATCAAAGCCGGTTGCTATGTTGCTGGTCTACCTATGTCTTTGTGTATCTTAGCTGCGACGACGAAACTAAACACGAACCGGGAAGGAACAACAGCTACGCTTTGACACGCAAGTTCATGCTCACTCCTTGTATTGCCTGGAACAAAGAACCAAACGAACTCTTGCAAGCCCTGGTTGTGAACCTAACTTGATAATAGATGACCAGGTTTCAGGGAAAAACGAAGAGTGATGAGTTTTAATGCAAACCACATGTTGCAGATTGTGCACGGTATTTGGCCGCGGGGCATAACAGACACCTGCCTATCAGACTACAGTCCAGGGCTGAAGATTTCTGCCAGGACACGAGGGCAGTCATGTAGGGCTGCAAGACCGAACTGATACATACATTTACGAATGTTAACGGTTAACGCTTTCTACCTGGGATCCTACGTTCTACTTCGAACCTGTTCTGTCCGAAGTGTCACACCTGCTACTTGGGGTGTCGGGAAGCATAGCAGGGTTATGACCTTACAAAGTCCCGGGACCATCCGAGTAGTGCGTTGGGCGTCGGAACTATGGAGGTGAATGGGGGTTGAAGCTACCAGTCTACTCTACGGGTTCGTATAGAAGGCCACCACATCTCATCTCAGGAACCCGAAGCGGCCGATGCGATCTTCAAATAACCCCAAGCTTGAGACCTAACGTAAAACCTTACGAACCTAGGAGTCTAGTCATGCGTCCTCTCTTTGCGGTGTCTTCCGTTGAAACCCCTGCCCTAGCTAGAACTTGCTGGAGTCTAGTTCGTTTGTGGTTTGCTGCTTGTGCACGAGCAGGTGCTACTGTTTTTCTGTCGCATGTCATGCTGCTGCAGGCTACTGTGCACACGAATCAGGAATCAAAGCGGCGAAGACTGCGTGTCGTGAGACACGATCGCCTCTGCAAAAGGTGGGCCCTGATACGGGGCGCGCAGGCTATCTTTCTGTCGAAGCCTTAAGTCTTCAGTAGCTTCCAGGCGTAGTAGACTGCATTCGGTAAACCCTCAGACCTAAGCCCTAAGCCTAAACTCTGTAGGCTCTAAACCGACCCTACAAACCCTAAACGGCCCCTAAAACCTTAAACCGCTTCCGAAAACGACGAAACCCAAATGGCCCTTGTCTTAGTTCTGGTGCCTGGCCCGAGTGGCCCACTGCTGTAGAAAAGACACCCCACAGGGAGCAAAACGTGGTCCAGACTGTGCTGGCAAAGTGTCTGGGGCGCGGCTCACATGACTAAGCTTAAGCTCTCAGCAAGTCTACGTTTCGGGGGCGGGAGCGGGAACGTTCTCGGCCATGAACTCCCTGACGTACTTCTCGAGCGGCGGGAAAATGTCGTCGCTCGAACATCCTCCGGTCTCGGCAAGAAGCTTTGCCCACTGCTGATTCACAATCGTCTGAGCATCTTCCGCCTTGTCACGTGGCATCTGCAAGGCAAGCACGAACACCATCTCGTTGAAGAGGGCATGGCTCTCCTTGATCACAGCCTGACTGCTCTGGATCTCCTCACCCAAGCTCTCGATGGCCTCAACCACACCACTCTCCCACGAGGACACAGTGCTCACAGCATCCTGGAACGTAGTGGCCTGGTCCATCTCCTCCCAACGCGAATGAACAAGCGCCAACAATCACAGCAACGTGATTCAAAGGCTTAGGCTCGGCAGGCCCTTCGGACGATGAAGTGCAACGACAACACGGCATACTCACTCCGAATTTGCAGGGCCCAGGAGACTTCTTGAGGGCACACTCAAATCCTGACAGACTCCTATGTCCAAACTGGATAATCACAACAAGCCAGAAACGGCACTATCTACACTACTACTGTGTCACTTTTTATGTCCAAACAACGGTCTCGAGAAAGGTTGATTGGAACTACTGTCATCACCTGTGATAACAAGACACAACCACCTGTCTCGGAAAACCCATGGTCCTTGATGCAGTTGGCGAGCTCCGTCCTTAAAGCATTGCCCTTGAGAGTCACAGTCAGGAGGCTGGTGGACGCCGTTTGGAGGATTTCCTCAAGGCTCAGGTCGCCAATGGCCCTTCCTTGAAAATGATGCCTCCAGCTCTTGTCGCCCATGGCGGCGCCCAGACCTTTCTCAAGCTTCTCACGGAGCCCGCACAACGTGTCCTTGAAGTAGACGCAGGCCCTTGCCACACAGTCCATCAGGTTCTCATCGGTCATCAGCGGCACCACGAAGTCGCGGGTATTGACATCCCACATGCTGGCCTGGTGCGTGTTCAAGAACTCCGCTTCCGCAGCCGCAGCACCATCTCCAGATGCTGCTGCTTCAGCTTCACGCACACTTTCCTCTTGTTTCACCCGCTCTGCGAGAATGTTCATGGACTTGTTCAAGGCATCGCAGCGACTCAGAACGGACAAGAGAAGTGTTCGCGTCTTCTCTGCACCCATGTCTTTCGCCGCATGCTTGTTGGTCAGGCTGTTCGGCAACTTGTTCAGGACATTGGAAAAGGCGACCCCGGCCTTGAGCACGTCTGCGTGCAACTGAACACACTCGCACAAAGTGTGCTCCGGCGGGTAGTACAAGGCCAAAACCTTCTTGATGAGACCCACACGACCAGTGATGTGAAGCTGCTGAAGGGCACCCTTGTTGGCCTTCACCTGTCCAGCCAACAGAAAAGATTGAGAGCACGGCTGAAGCCTGGCATGCGACCCTCTGCCCTAGGCCCTACGACTGGAACTGTTGCTGCGGAGTCCCAGCGGGACAACGCAATTTAACTGACAGCCACAGCCATCACAAGTCACAAATGTCAGGAATGGCTCAGCTGCTCAGCTTCTGAAAACAAAAGAATTTGTCTGCAGCCCTCGATAAGCTGGCCTCTGCCACCAAGCCAACCAAAGCACTCACCGCAAGCCCAGTGACACGAACACCTGTCTCCACCGTCTTGGGAAGTGTCATGTCACTACCGCAACGCTTCAAGATGGACTCGAAAGCTGCCATGTCCGCGATACCATTCTTGGAGCTCAGCTCAGCGAAGGCCAAAAAATCATTCTTCATCAAGAGCTGCCCGTGCTCTGTAGCCCAACGCTTGAGCTCTTCACACTGGTCCTGCATGCCTGGCAGCAAGCGGAAGATCTCAAGACCGCGAATCAGGGTCCTGAGCTCCTCTTCCTTCAGGCTCAGAGACAGGAGCTGCTCGGGCTCCTTACTCAAGATGCCCTGGCTGATCTTCAAGATCTTCTTGCTTAGCAGAGAGGTGATCTCTTCCAGATCCGCTGACCGCACGCCCGCTTGCAACTTCTCGAACTCATCCAGCACGGTGTTCATGGAGCCGTAGGTGAGCTTGCTTTCCTCCAACGTTGCTTTGACACGCTGCTTGAGCGGTTCCAACGTGCGGGAGGTTGTTGCCGTACGCACAACGTCATCAATGGCTGCCTTCCAGGCCGGCTCTTTGCTAGCAATGTTGGCCAGACTGCGCTCCCAATTATCGCCCTTGCTGTTCAGCAAGTCGACCACGTCTTTGGAGCTAGTCTCCCAAGGGCCCTTGAAAGACCACACATGGCTCACGAACCGCATGACTTTCTCCACCCTCTCCAAGCACTGCAGCAGTGTATCGAAGCCAGGCTGCAGAAGGTCGTCGCTGTCTCGGTCCTTCCACGCATCAACTATCGCTCGAGCTGAGGCCATGTGCTTGAGGTACGCAGTTGCGAGGAGCTGCAGGTTCGTCTTGTAGACCTCCGGGCTCCTAAACATCTTGCGGAAGGCATCACCATTGAGGACTGCGACCATTGCCTCGCCAGTCGCCTGGGGACCATCTCAAACGGACGACTGTGGGCACTGCGCGACACGAACACAAGCTACTCGCACGGAACATTACACTGTCGTAACACGCAGGCAACACACCGCATGCACTAACGGACTGATCTTCTGGGTGCCTGCAGCACTGTGGTTGACTTCTTTGCAAGCCCTTCCAACTCCTCGGAAGCACTCGGCCCAGCGAAGCCACTTGCAATCTCCTGCAGAAGCGACTCCACCTGAGAGACACACGACTCCATTATGGCACCTTGCAGGAAGGTTTCGCCAGACCACTGCCCGGGATCCTTTCGTGGAATCTGCGACAAGACAATCTTCTCGGCAAGATCCACGCCTGCTTCGCCGACTGCGGTGTCTTTCGGCTGCATCTCCTGCAAGTCAGAAAGCAGGCCTTTGGTGATGGCATTGTTCACATCCACCTGGAGTACTGCAGGCATCTCGGCCCAGTACGGCTCCAATGTTGCGATGCAGTCCCGCAACTCACCCGTCGGCAAGGTGCCGAGGTCGTTGCAATTCACCACCGCGTGTGCCGCTTTGCACTCCTTTACACGCACAGCTAGCTTCTCGAACTCATCACTGTCTGGCCTGGACTGATTGAGCCCGTCCAAGATGCGCTGCGCCTGGAAATTGCAGTTCACAGCACGTGGCTCGTGGGAAGCTTAGTCAGTAACCAGTCAATGCCTTTCACCCAGCCCCACAGTGTCACTCAGTTACAAACACCCACACTAGTGCGGCTACAGTCGATCCTCCCGGACATCATTTTCGAAAAAGAACTACCAGCTACCTGCAGCTACCTGGAAACAGCAGACACTTAAAGCACTTCTCACACAGTTCACTTGTCACTGGCGTCACTAGCAGCTTTGCTATCACGTTGTCGTCAGCCAGCCACCCTGAAAAAAAACAAAACAAGGACTACCCGTGACTACCCCGCGATTGCAACAACACAAAACCTGGCCCAGGCACCGAAGGCAAGGTGTGGGCCTTCAGGTGGGGGCCGTCCTTGTCCAAGAAGGTCTTCACATTCAGGTGGATCAAACTCTTGGCGCTGGACGTAACCTTGCCAGACAAGTGGGCGAGGGCGACCTTCCTCATGTCGGGGTCCAGCGACCGGAGCAAGGCCTCCTGCTCCTGGTCCTTCTTCGTTCCACTGCGTTGGGACACTGATTTCATGTCAGCATCCTCGTCGGTGATGGCCGCAACGGGTGTTGGCATCTGAGGTGGCAGCTTGCTGCCACCTCGACTGTTCGAGCCGGCTGCTGCCTGCGCCGTGGCCGCAGCGGCCGCAGCTTTGCTGTCAAGCTTGCGGCGTTTCCTTTTGGCAGCCGCCTCCAACTCAAACCCGTCACCGAAACCCTCCATAGCTTCCATGGCCTGCCGGCTCTGCTGGACCGCCTCCTCGTCCACGGGGACCTCAGCAGCCTCGAGGCCTGAGCGCTGTTCCTTGGCCTGCGCCAGAGCCGAAGCCATGGCGTTCTCGAGTTTCTGGGCCACCTCCTCCCAGTGGCTGAACGTCTGCACATTCTGCGTCGCGACTTTGGCTGGCCTCGTGTTGCTGTACTTGCTGTTGAAGACATAGTCGAAAACATTCACGCCTTGACCCCTGATGAGTTGCGTCTCTGGGGTCAGCCAATTCTCCGCGTGCGAACAATGCCTCGAGAAATAAACCTTGCAGCGGCGAAGGCCGCGCAGGCCCTCAGGCAAACCATCAAGGCTGATCGGGTAGTAGTTGTGCTCCTGGCTGGCACTCAAGTTGGGAGTGCTGAATACCTCCATACCAAGTTGCTGCGGGCTCTTCCCGAAAGTCTTCGCGACCTGCTCTGCAGTCATGAGGGCACACTTCTCGTAGATCTCGTGCCCAAACATGTTGACTGCGGTGACGCTGGAAGATGGGGTGAAGGTGGGCAAGAGCTGGTTTTCCATCTCGATCTTCACGGCCTCGCGCGCTCGCATGAAGTTCTTCTTGAGGTTCGGATCGTCGGCAGGGGGCGAGTTAATCAGGGCTCCTGCCTCTTTCATGGTCAGGTGCGGGAACAGGCGGCGGACGGTATTCATGCACAGGATGTCGCCATCGGAGATGGGGACGCCTCTCTCGTCCGTCTGGAACACGGCTGTCTCGGTACAGGGCAGACCGAATCTTCCTTGCACATGGAATCTAAGCTCTGGATCCGATGACCTGCCTGGGAGCTCGCGAAACAGCAGCAGCAACTCACGTGCCGGACCTTTCCGGAAGGAGCTGACGTTGCATTGGGTTCCTGCTTCACCAGGATGCCTTCCTGTGTGCAACTGAACTCATCGCTCTTGTAAAGTATACTGGACTCTACTGACTCTACTTGCCAGACTCATTCTGCGACCGCACTGCTGAAATCATGAAACTCAGCGGCTGAACTACATGGTGACCGCTGCCGGCTTCCCTGTCCTGCTTGCCCGGGGCCTTGGCGCCCGTGGCCTTGGCGGCGCTCTTTTGCACCGCCTTCTTCCCCGCCATGAGCGGGGTGCAAGATCCGACGGCTTTTCAAGACACGGCAAGCACAGCAAACTGTGAAGCTGCACTACCACAGTGGTCGTTGGCCTAAGCAGTCTGACAACCAAACGGCACATGAGTCAGGGGTTCAGAGCTGTGCACAAGCTGTCAGACCAGCTCAACTGACAACAAAGCCGGCAGCATGCATCTCATCTGCACTCCAAGGTCCCATGTGCGACTAGTGCCACACGCAGCCGGTAGTGGCAATGGACCACTCAAGCTGAAGGACTCAGCATCCACACGAAAAGGCATGGAAGATTATAGAAATCAAGGCCTAGGAAGCAGCATATGTTGCAGCGTTGCTAGCATGGCATGGCATATCACAGGGCCCGTGCTGAGCTGTTTCAGCCTGTCTCCGTCTGAGTCTTCTCAGGAATGGAACCAGGGATCCAAGCAGCCGATTTCTGTACTCAGCAAACGCTGGCTGTGGCTGCACAGGATCAGCGTATGTCTAGGACTTCACAGGACAGACCGAAGCTAGAAGCCTTTGGTCAAGTGAACCGACCAAAGAATTGTACCCAGGCAGGGCAGGCATATGCCTTCTCCCGCCAAAGCTCGCAGCTGTCTGCTGCTGACGGAGGGCGGCACTCGGAAATTACGCTTGTGTCCTTGGAGCATCATGAGCTCCCGCGGGAGGACCAGGCCGTCACGCCCAAAAGAGTACATTATTGTGCTCTGGGTCAAAGCACTGGTGATGCCCTGCCTGTTCGTGCATTTCAACTGACCTGGATTTTGCGACACATCACAATACACATGTCTCAGGAGATTCTGCTTCTCCACAAAGCGCAAGTCCCATTGACTCGGAGCCAGATGGGTCGCGGCCGCTAAGTCGAGGATTTCGTCCACACGCTTAGTGCGAGGCATGCCTGTTCCTTGCATCCCTGGCGTCCATGGCTTGCACGCAGCCGCAAGACCCAGCTGCCCTCGCTTCTCGGCCGCTTGGACCATCCAGGACGCGCCCTTGTCGCCCTGCTCCTGCTCGAACAGGCAAACTCCCCCGACGGGCAGAATCGTCGTAAGCTGAGTCAGAACACATCCGACAAAATCCAAGTGACATGCGCATGTATGCGTGTATCTCGCTACATCACATGTAGGTATGTCGGGTCTGTGCATAAGTTCCCAGACGACACCCAACAACAGGGGCCCAACACACGAGCGTGGGGAGGGTTTGAGCCGAAGTTGTAGTTCGGGTACAGGTCTAGAGTCCAGCCCAACTGGAGGTTTTAGAGACCCCGCAAAAGCAAAATGCCATGTTGGTTTTTGCCCCCGCCCCCTGATGCTCATGATGCTCTCCTCTTGGGCATTTGCGTGATGCGCGCGCGCGCGCATCACGCAAAGCACCGCCACTATACTGGATGCTCGTGACGCGCGTCTCCATGGCTTCCTGGTTTGGGTGCCGGGAAGAGAAGAACCTGCACACTTAGTGCGGGGGCGTGGGGTGGTGGGCTGGGGGTGGGTGGGGGGGTTGGGGGGGTTGGGGGGG
>CAJNJA010066820.1:0-14476 GCA_905231915.1 Symbiodinium necroappetens
AGCTACATCTTCCTGTAACGACACTGATTCTGGGACTTTCCAAGGCTTGGGGTGGAAGCTTTAATGTTCAGGCAGGGCTTAGAAGCCTAAGCTTAGGTCTTTGAGGGCTTTCAGGTGTTAGTGTGGGCGTTTTGGAGTTAGAGTTTGGAGATCAGGAAACCGCGAACCCGCGAAATACCTGCGCTTGAAGGTCTGCACAGATTTCCGGTGATTTCGCGAACACTTTCGCGTAAGGGGGTCTCTCTGCGGTTCACGTCGAAGGCAATTCATCTAACATCGTCTAACTTTTCGCACTCACTCACCTGGGGTGGCCATGCTGGGGGAGGTGGTTGAGCGTTCGCCGCCGCCCTACGGTTGATGATATAAATCTTGCATTACCCATAATAAGGAATATACTATAATTCCCATAGATTAGGGCCCTTAAGGTAGTGCAGGAATTATATCATCAACAGTATGGCCCTATACACCCTACCCCCTGCCAACTGGGGTCTTCTTTTTCATTACCCCTCGGGCCCCTCGGCCCTAAAACCCTGAACCACAAACCAAAAATGCCCTAAACCCTGAACTCTGAACCCCAAACCCTAAACCCTGAACCCTGAAACCTAAACCCTCTAAGCCCTAACCCCTAGCCTCGAAACTGAAGGAAGCGCTAACCTTGAGGCCTGGTTATTATGGCAACTTTTAAAGCTAAACCCCTTAAAAAACCAGAACCCAGTCAATGTAAGTCGGCGACCCGCCCCTTTCAGTTGCTCAGCTTAGGGTTTTTAGGTGCTAGGGTGTTTCGATGTTCGGGCATTTTGGCGTTTCAGGTTTAGGTTTTCTCTATCCCTAAGGCTCAAAATAACCCAAAATCTTTATAATATAGTATGGTCTTTGGGCCCAAAAGCCTTAAACCATGAGCCCTTAGAACCTTAGGGTATGTCTCAGTTCAGGGTGTCGGAACTATGTCCCGCGCCCTTTGGGAAACCTCCGATTGCGGCTGGCAGGTGAAGGCAAGCCCCAACACCAATTCTGGGACTTATAAGGTTGATGATATAAATCCTGCGTTACCTCAAGGACCCTAAACAATCCAACTATGGTATAGTCCTCATTATGGGTATAATGCAGGATTTGTATCATCAACCGTATGTGCTTTACCCGCCTCTTTCTCGGCCGACGGACCTGCTTCTGGTTTCTGTCCTCCGCTGCCTTAGCGGCCGCCGGCGTAGTTTGCCTCCGCTCATTCTCCTGAGCGTTGGTTCGCCATTGGCCGTCCCGGCGCTGGGAGGATGCCATGCTCAGGCTTTAGGGTTGAGGGCTGATTATTATTATAGTATTAACATGGGTGTAGGGCTGGGGTAGTGACAGTCAAGGCTTAATGTAAGTGATCGATCAGGCAAAACCACTCGTTTAGAGAGAATCGGGTACTCCGATCAACCCTAAACCCTAGAAGCCTATAAACCCTACACCCTAAAGCCCTAAACCCTAAACCCTAACCCTTAAACCCTCAAGCCCCAAAGCCCCCTAAACCCTAGAAACCTATAAACCCTAAACCTCAAGTCCTAGCCCCTAAGCCATCAACCTCGAAACCCCAAACAGCAAGTCCTGCCTGTGCTTCGATACAGTTGGGCTCCAAGTGCTGCTGTAAGACAGCAAGCTCTGCCTTGCAGGGTTTTGGGGTTTTAGGTTTAAAGGTTACCCAGACCCCGAGGAACCTACCTTTCTAAGGACTTATATAAGAAAATCATAATAGGAAGCCCCCAAAAATGGAGGTTCTTAAGGGTCCAGGTCAGGTTTAGGTTTTTTTGATGGGGGTTGTGGGGTCTGGGGTTTAGGCTTCGGGGTTCTGCAATTAAATGGGGTTCTCTGACAGGAACCTACAATCAGTCAACCCTCAACCCAAAAATACCCTAAATCCGTGCCCTGAAGCTCCAGAAACAACCGTGAATCCCTCAACGCTACACCCTAAACTCCCAAACCCTAAACCCTAAAGCCTAAACCACTTAACCCCTAGACTCTAAACTTCAAAGAAACCTAGACCCCCCCGCAACTACTCTCGATCATACCCCAAATACCCACTCTTCAGGACCATACGGTCTCTATTAGAGGGCCCTTCCCCCCTAAACCCTATAGACCCTACAGACCCTAGAGACCCTGTAGACCCTAGAGACCCTATAAACCCTATAGACCCTCTAGAGACCCTATAGAGACTGTATAGACCCTAAACCGTGGAACGGAAGGCCAAGCCTGGAGAAGGGCGGTCTGACGCTCCGACTCCGACTGCCTCGAGGCTTCGGAGGACAGGCTCTGGAGCCCTAAGCCCTAAACCCTAAACCCTAAAAACCTTGCTTTTTGTTTGGGCTGTCGGGTTTTGGGGTTTATAGACACTGTTGAGGGTTCAGGTTGGGAGTCTTGTTGGGTTTTGGGTGGGTTTCGCTTGTTGCTTTGCCCTTTAATTGCTTTTGGCCTTTGAAACTTCGCTCCTTGGCCTTCGCATAGACATTGAAAGTGTGCCTTTTTTGCATGCCTACACGCCGCAGAAACACATGTGTTTCTGTAACTTTGATGTATGATGTGATTGTATTCTGTTCGCGAGACATTGAAACCAAAGCAAAATCTGTATGGCCATGCAGCGTTAGAACAAACACTTTCTATTTATGCTGGGCTTGAGTGTTTTGGGTTCAAAACTTAGGGTTTAGGGTATTGGTGCTGAAACCCCACAGCCTGCAGTTCCGATCCGCTTTGTGTGTTGGGCACTTTGCTTTGCATGAGAACGGCCTTGAAGGCCCAAGCTACACGACACGATAGCAGCTGCAGTACAGCATCATGCGGAGCATGTTGAGCAGTCGCTAGACCACAAGAGCATTCATGTGTCGCCCGTGAAAAATTCGATCCGTAAGCCTCTTTGCTGTGCTTCATGGCTGAGAGCAGTGATGTGAGAAGGGATGATTCAGCTCCTGCCCTTCATCAGGGTATGAGCCCAACGCTGCCCACTCTGGAAGGTGAAGACCGAGGCCCTAGTTATGTTGAAGTAGATGCCGGTCCTCACCGAGACGTACAGAATGTGCAGGAGCGTCAACCTTCTCTTCAGATGCCGAACGGCGTGCGGGGTGGACACGAGATCCCCCGCAGGGAGCTGGACGGCCCGACGAGTGATGATCTGCAGCCCTCCGTGATGGAGGAGAGGACTTCGGCGGAGAGACCATCTCTACCTGGTGGTGGTGTATCCACTGCTGCGCAGGGGGATGCTGATGTTTTTACTGTGATTGAACGACCGCCGTTGGTCGCTGCAGAGAATGTTTCCCCAGCGGTCTTTCCTCGTGGAGACTATGCAGCTGGGGCTACGCACAATTCAGCAACTGAACCACTTTTTCCGCAGTTCGTGCCCTCCCCTCTTCCAGGACAGTCACCAGTAGCGGAATCTAGTCCGCATGTGACAAGGGGAGGAAGCTGGTTCGCCCGGATCGGCGATTACCTTCAGCGCCGCGTGGAGGTCACTTCATGGTCTCAGTATTCTGGTGGTCCACCCCCGCAGTGGACTTCAGCGCCTGTGGATCCTTCTCCTCCGGCGAGGCATGCAGCGAACCGGGATCCAGAACCGGCCTCGGTGAGCAGTGGAGGCTTATCGGCTGAAGCAGTGCAGGCGGAAGTAGCAAGACAGCTGGAGACTGCGATGGGCGATGTGATGCAAAGGCTCAACATGGAGCGAAGGAGAACTGAAGAAGCTAGAGATGAGGCTCGAAGACTACGGGACCAGTTGGAACAGCAGAGGATTCGTATGACAAGGGTGGAACCTGAAGCTTCGAGGCTGAGGACTCTACCTGAGCCCCCGGCTTTGGAAGATGGTCCTGGAATCCTTGCGGAAGTTCCTTCAGATCTACCTCCTCGTGGTCCTACAGGTATTGTAGATGCACAAGTTCCTCTACGATTGCCAGGTTTCGGAGCCCTACGAGAAGATGGGGGACAAGTACAAGGTTGTGGAGGACACTCAGGTGATCCACTTAGAGGGCGAGTTAGTGATAATATTGTTTATGGTGCTGGAATCCAGCCTGAAGTTCCCTCAGATCTACCTCCACGTGGTCCTTTATTTGAGCCTAGGACAGATGCACGTACCAGGTCACAGTCGCCGTCAGGTCCCAGAGCATTTTTGCAGAATTTGCTGAGTCTTGCAGGTGGCACAAGGGATCATCTTTTACCAGAAGCTCAGGAGCCGGGTGGTAATGTGCAGCGTACTGAGCAGGGGACCTACCAACCTCCTCTACCTCCACCTCAACAATCACCTACACTACCATTCCACGTCATCCTCCACCACAACCTCCCCGCGCCTCAGGTGAATCTGGTCCAGTTGGTGCTCGAGATGAAGGCGATGTGTTGCTTACTTTGGCACGGGGTATAGAGGCGCTTTTGCAGCAGAGTCAGAGTGGACGTGGCGAAAAGCCTGAAACTGTCAAGCCGGGCATCAGTGAACTTCCTGTCCTTGCTGAGTACCAGCCGGCTACGGGGTCTATAGACCTTTTGAACTGGCTCACTCATATTGGTCCGATCATGGAAGATCTGTCGGATACCAGCTTGGCTTGGTGGGAGTCTACAATGAAGGATGTGCTCAGGTGGTATCAGGCGTATAGCACTTCAGCTCCACTTGCGCGGCTACAACTGCGACCCCGACCCTCGGAGCCTCTGAAGCCAGAATGGGCTAGAGTGGAGCGGCGAGCAACAGCTATGTTACTCAGCGCTATTCCTAAACAAGTTCGAGAAGAAGTAAATAGCACATGGTGAAGTTACGTCGCTTACATTGCTGTGCAAGCTCTATGCCGTTTATCAACCAGGGAACCTGCAGGAGAAGTCCTTGATCCTCAAGATGTTGGAGCAGCCTGAAGAATGCCAGTCGGCCTTAGCAGCGGTTGAGGCCCTTCGCAAGTGGAACCTGTGGAGGAGAAGGGCGGCCTCAGTTGGGATAGCGGAACCGGACGCATCCACACTACTTCGTGGCCTGGATCGTATAACCGGGGCAGTAGTACGTGGAAGCGGGGAGCTGTCTTTCAGAGTGAGCTTGATCAGGAGCACTTTGCAGGTGGATGTTTGCCCGAGCCCGAGTTCTATAACATCATTTGTTCAGCACCTCCAGGCGGAGATGGAGCAGCAGGCCAGGTTGAGTATAACCAAGCCGAGCACCGAGGAGTCCTCCGCTTTGAGGGCTTTGGGTCCACCGAGGGATCAGCCTACTTCAACTACCCCAACCTCTCAACCTACATCTACAACGCCACCCTCACCGCCAAAGCCACCTTCCAACTTGTGTCGTTTCTTTGCTTCCGAGAAGGGTTGCAAGCGGGGGAACAGCATCAAGTTTCCTCATACATGGAGCTTGGTGGATAAGTCGTCGCGCCAGAAGAAGTGCCTCAACTGTGGGGCCCAGGGACATCGGGCCAAAGAATGCAAGGCTCCAGGAGGAGGATTGGCGCAACAGAAGGGGTCTTCAAAGGGAGACACCACGGGAGCAAGTGATACTGGAGCTACCTCGACCTCCACGCCGACTTCGGAGGCCTCTCGGAGGGTGAACTTCAAACGTGGTGGATATCCAGGCTAAGGTGATACGCGTGCTGGACAGCTTGAAGGATATCCCGCTGTTCGGCCCAGTTGTGGCTTCACTAGGAGCTTGGGGCCATGATAAATTCCTTCGGACCTCCGACCACAAGAAGGCCCTCTTGGACTCAGGTGCCACTCACCCTCTTCGGCATCCACGCGATTGCGGTGAATGGGAGCAAGCTAGAGATGTCAGTGTTCAGCTTGCGGGAGACTCCCGAATACAGATGAAGCAGACGGAGTCGGGCACTCTTCTCAGCACTCACGACCTCTCTCAGGTGATAGTGCCCCTGGGGAAGGTGATAACCACCCTCGGCTACAAGCTGTGTTGGACATCTACGTCTTGCGAGTTGGTTGGACCCAACAATGATGTTCTTCCGTTGGAAATTCGGAATGGATGTCCTGAGATAAGCGAGAAGGCGGCTCATAAGTTGATTCAGCAGCTTGAGGAACAGCAATTGGCCGAGCTGGATGACACCACCCAGACGAGTTTGAAGACCCTTACACGGTTGAAGGCGAGTTGGTGGACTTACCTTTTGGACTACGTGAGGAATGGAAAGGCTGAGCAAGCCCACAATGCCATCGACAAGGCGGTGTTCTTCACCTACAAGGACACCCTTAAGAACCACTTGATTGTCCAAGAGTCTGACCACTCGGCCTGGGATATGTTGAAGTACCTGTCAGTGAACCGCAGGGCGAGGAAGAGATTGCTAAGGGCAGAGGCTTGGATTGTGAGGTGGGATCCCCCTACCGTTGACAGAGCCAAGGACCCCCTGAAGCAGCTGTCCTACATCGGTGACCAGGTGTACGTAAACCTCAACACCCTCCTTATGCACAACAACTTCGAGGACGTTTGGAGGATTTTGCAATGGGCAGCTCTACATGGCCGAGTGGGTTCAGTGGTTACGCGAGACTGCCCGATCAAACCGATGGAGCAGGTTACTTCCGCCCCACACCGGAGCAAGGTTCACTACTTGCATGCGTTGTCGTCTGCGGCAAGAGAAGTACTTGGGGGAGGACCGGTTGATTTGTTTGTGGAGGACCTGGACCGCGTTGAAAAATGGACACCTGAGTTCAACGAGTTTACAAGTTCTTTGTGGCCACCGTGGACATTGTGCAAGGACTCCCGCGAGTACCTGGACGAAATGGGATTGGCGGAGGTGTCGATAGCCCGCTTTCCCCTCCGGCGCCAGATTCGGATCTACAAGCTGAATAGCGAGGCTGCTTGGCGTCTACATGTGGCTCGCAACCACCAGCCTTTCAGGAGAGACTGTTCTGTATGTGTCAGGAACAGTGCTGCGGGACATCGCCACAGGACCACTGCACACCCGATGGCCTACAGTTTGAGCGTTGATGTTGTGGGTCCTCTGAAGGGATACGGAAAGTCACCGGACGGGAAGTTCTTCAAGTACTTCGTGATCGGTGCGTTTAGGATTCCGGAAGTTGAAGGTGCAGGTGGACATGGGGAAGTTCGTGGACATCCTCTACCTCCTCTTGATGTTGATATAGACGAGGACCAGCTTTCAGGCGATGAGGAGGAGGAGCAGGGTGATAGTCCAGATGGTGGTGGTGTTTCGGAAGCAGATGTTGACAAGGAGAAGCAACAATGGGAGGAATTGTTGTCCACGTTTAAGGCCCCTATATCTACGACGACTTTGTACTTTGCGGTTCCTGTGAACAACAAGAAGGCGGCGACGATGCTACCAGCCGTCCAGCGCATTGTTACGGATGTGAAGGCCCTCGGCTACCCCGTGACGAGATTGCACTCTGACCGAGGAGGAGAGTTTCGTGGGAATTTGGTCCGGAAGTGGGCGCTGGGACAAGGGATGTGGCCTACTACGACTTCAGGCTCGGATTCGGCCGCCAATGGCGTGGCGGAGTCAGGGGTCAGATTCCTAAAGCGCCGAGCACGCATCCTGTTGGACAGCGCAGGAATCAATAAGGAGAATTGGCCCACAGCGGTGCAGTATGCGGCGGCCCAACAACGATGTGAACGTTTGGGTGAACTTCCTCCGATGCTTGTCGCCTACGGCACCCCAGTGTATGTGAAGACGAAGCGCTACAAGACTGGCGCAGTGGAGGATTTTGGGCCTCATTGGACGCGCGGGCGGTATGTTGGGCCGTCCACGGACATTCGAGGTGGGCACGTTATCCTCAACGACACCGGCACGTTCATTCAGACGACCCATGTGAGGATCACCAGAGACCCTCCACCGCTTGATGAGGTGATGCCAGCAGTGGTTGTGGAACCAGATGATGAAGGAGTGTTACCAGCAGAACCACCCGAAGAAGGACCTCCTTTACCACCGCCATCTCTACCGCCACCCACCAAGAGGATCAGATCAAAGGCCCCTACCGCCGCGAAGCTGGAGCCATGTTACCTTGATTATGAAGTGCTGTATGATGCTCTTCCTCAAGATGATCCCCAGGATGAGCGTGAACCCCAGGTGAAATATTTGAGGGCTGGTGAGATACAGTATGTTGAGGCCATCGCCCGTCAGTTATGTCAAGAGGATCGTTACAACGAAAGAGATTGTGCTCGCCTACTTGCGTTGTTTGCGGGTACATGTGGGAACCTCAAGGTGCCTCGGGCCCCGCTTGGAACTGGGATGATCCTAGGAGCGTATGTACATGGTGGCTCCCTTGGCATTACTAGATATGGTCGTGATCTTCCTTGGGTGGCCAGCTATTTCAATGGCTACCTCGCCCGCAAACTCCACAGGTTGTGGCCAGATATGAAGTACTCATGGACTACGTTGGCCATACAAGCAGCGGAGGATATTCCTCGGCACAAGGACAGCCACAACGAGAGGAACTCCCGCAACTATGTGATCGAGTTGAAAACTAAATCCTTGGATGGGTTGTGGGTTGAAAACCAAGGTGATGAACGGAGAGTTGTTGGAGGCTCTCATCTACAAGAGCATCAGCATCAGGATGTTGATGGATGTGTGTATGATGGATGTTTGGTGGATATCGCAAAGAAGCCTGCGGTGTTTGATCCGTTGGTACCCCACGCTTATGTGAAGGAGAACAAAGCTAAATGGTTCCTTTCAGCATACACTCCTCAAGGGGCCAGCAAGTTGAATGCTGTTGATTTACAATATCTTCAGTCTCTACAATTCCCTGTTGGACGGGAAGAAGGTGATGCTCGGGGACAAGCTGGGGCATTGGAAACCAGACCGATGTTAAAGACGGCATCCTTGCCATCAGAGGCACTGCAGGGCGGAGCTCGTGGTGTAGGTGATGAGGTGGAAGTCGTACCAGCGGGAGATTGTGAAGCTACCCTATGGGATTGGGCTATCTATGTTCCTGAGGTGATACGGGAAGAGATTGGAGGGGGCGTTGAGGATGGCAAGCTGGGTCTGCGGAAGCTATGTGGCTCGGATGATCCCGGACCGGAGCTGTTGTCATTGACCAAGGCGTTCGATGCGTTCAATGAGGAGGAGGCCCAGGAGGAGTACGTTGAGCACATGGATCAGAACGTTCAGTATTGGTCCTCGTTGGGGCTATATGATGGGCCTCGTATGGCGAAGTTGGAGCCTGAGTATGTTGAGGGCGTGGAGCAGTTGATTCAACAAGCCCTGGATGCCGCTTCCCCTTTTCGGAACACCTACAATGTGGATCCCAAGGAGACGAAGCCTGTCATGGAGTCGTGGCGTCCAGCCATTACGAAGGAACTTGGCGTTGTCGAGAAGGGGTTCAAGAGGATATCCGTTAAGGAGGCGCGGGCCCTAAAGGAGCAGTACGTGGCGCAGGAGTTGCCGTCTAAGCTGGTGTATACAGTCAAACCTCCTGCTTCGGACGCGGAGCAGGGAACCGAGGCTGCAATATGCAAGCGAAAGGCTCGCATAGTCTGCTGTGGCAACTACGCTGCTGATGATCAAGGCGAGTTATATGCAGGTGGGGCTGCGGCTGAAAGTTTGCGATGTGCCCTTGCCTACACGGCCCGGAGACGGTGGAGAGCCGGAATCACCGACATCACCGGGGCCTTTATGCTGACACCGCTACCACAGGGACCCCGAGAAGTCCTGTACATGATTCGTCCTCCAGCTGCCCTGGTACAACTTGGCCTGGCTAGCCCAGATGAAAGATGGCAGCTAACCCATGGGATGTACGGGCTGAGACAAAGTCCGAAGCTGTGGTCTTCATTCCGTGATGGGAGACTCAAGAAGATGATCATCCCGGGTGAGGGGAAAACGTGGGCCCTACACCAAGGAGTTGCAGAACCTAATATGTGGACCGTTTATGAGGTCGGTGCCTCCCGCGACCAAGAACCTGAAGGATTGGTTCTCGTCTATGTCGACGATATATTGATGTGTGGACCGTTGTGGTTGGTTCGTGCTCTATCAGCAGCCATCCGTTCTACCTGGAAGGCATCTGATCTGGAACTATTGGATCCAGGTCACGAGATCCGGTTTTTAGGTTGCGAGATAGCTGTGAGTGAGGAGTATGATGCGATCTACGTCCACCAGCGGCCCTACATTGGTGAGCTACTTCGTTTACATATGACGCCGCTTACAGAATCTTCCCCAATACAAGCGCCGAAGGACATGGTGACCTTCGACGCCTTCAGCGAGGAGGAGGCGGGTTCCGAGGAAGAGAAAGAGCAGGCCCAGCGGGCCTGTGGAGAACTTCTTTGGTTGGCACAACGGAGCCGGCCAGATATATCATATGTGGTATGTGCAATGGGCTCTTTGCTGACGAGGGCTGCTCCCCGATGCCTACAGATAGCCAAGCGGCTGAGGGCATACCTGCAAAAGACCCAGAACCTCGCGCTGGCTTTGAAGCCCACCAGCACTGAGTTTGAGATTTACACGGATAGTTCGTTTGCTCCGGAGGGGACGAGGAGCCACTCTGGACTGGTGGCTGTGTGGATGGGCTCACCGGTGTGCTGGAGATCTGCCCGTCAACCTTTTGTCTGTCTTAGCACAGCAGAGTGCGAGTTGCTAGCAGCGACAGAGGGGCTCGTGCTTGCTCGGAGTATCGAGGCGGTCATCGCCCAGCTCACGCCTAAGATCGGGCAGCTCAACCTACGCGTGGATAACCAAGCGGCTATCGCCATAGCACGGCCTACCTCGTCCGCATCGTGGCGGACACGACATCTACGTGTTCGTGCTGCCTACATACACGAACAGGTGGAATCCCAGGACCTGTCAGTCACCTACGTGGCAGGCCAATACCAGTGGGCAGACCTTTTGACAAAGTCCTTTCCTCGACAGAGGCTGGACGAGCTTGTGGGCCTTTGGGGCATGATTGACGTCGTGGTGAAGATGTCCAAGTTGGCAGCAGTTCGAGTGATGGTGCTCTGTATGATGATGCAAACTACAAGAGCGATGCCAACTGAACCCTTGGCTTTGGACAGCTCTGTTGAGTTGTACTTTATGCTAGCCCTTGCAGGCATGGCTTTGCTTGGGATTTGGGAAGCTTTCTGGTATATCTGGGATCGATGCTGCGGAGGTCACGAAGAACACCGTCCTTCCCGACGACATCGCCGGCTACAAGAGACAGTGCAACGAGAGATTGCCGCACGACTGTCGGCGCTAGATGCAACAGAGCCAGATATGCCCCTTGGCCCGACATCTACTACACGGCCGCAACCGTCTACCTCTACCTCTACGTCGTCTGCTGTCGGACGCGGACGAGCTGCCTTAACTAAAAGGAAGATGTTGGATGTCGGAGTCCAAACAGATCCCATGCCCCTTCGAGGGCAGGTTGAGGTGAGAGAGGTGATGGTACCGCAATGGCATGAGGGCCCTGTCTATGTTTCTGCAAATGGTGATCATTTCCACACTGTTTGCAATTGCTGGGGCCTACGGAATGTTCATAAGCCGCGCAAGTTAATGTTCTGTAATTTGTGCCAGAACCATAGCGGACGTTCGATGTACTGATGAAGTGGCAGGCTTTCTTGTATATGAAAGCATGGTCCTCCGTAACATCGGAGGCCCAAGGAGGAGTGCTGAAACCCCACAGCCTGCAGTTCCGATCCGCTTTGTGCGTTGGGCACTTCGCTTTGCATGAGAACGGCCTTGAAGGCCCAAGCTACACGACACGATAGCAGCTGCAGTACAGCATCATGCGGAGCATGTTGAGCAGTCGCTAGACCACAAGAGCATTCATGTGTCGCCCGTGAAAAATTCGATCCGTAAGCCTCTTTGCTGTGCTTCACGGCTGAGAGCAGTGATGTGAGAAGGGATGATTCAGCTCCTGCCCTTCATCAATTGGGCTTTGGATTTTAGGTTTTGGTGTAGGGTTTAGGGATTGGGGTCTAGGGGTGTAGCGCTTAGGGTTTAGGGCAGTTTAGGGTTGTGGCTTGAAGACAGGGCTTTAGAGTGCAGAGCTTCTGCAAATTCATGGCCTCTGGGTGTAGGGCTGCCCAGTCACTGGCCCTAACCCTACACCCGAAACCCTAAACCCCTAAACCCTAAACCCCTAAACCCTTAAACCCTAAACCCTAAACCCTTAAACCCTAAACCCCTAAACTCCTAAACCCTAAACCCTGCCTCTCCGAGACACATGCCACCAGCGTCTGCAAGCGGGCTGCCTGGAGGGAAGTTTTATGGTTCTGAGTCTTGGAGGCTTTACGGTTTAGGGTTTAGGGTTTAGGGTTTAGGGTTCAGGGTTTACGGCTTCTACACACCCAATGCCATCCACCCTGAACCCTCCCAATTAAACCCTAAACCCTAAACCCTGCAAAAAGGAATGTTGGGGGCCTTAAGAATTCTCGCTTGACGTTTCAATTCGTCTCCCTTTTGCACCCAACACGAAACGCTAAACCCTAAAACGCGAACCCCTAAACCCCAACATCCCAAAGCCTAAACTTTCCTAAACCCCATTGCCCCTGACCCTAAACCCCAAAACGAGTTTTTTCATAGTAATACACATACTCATTGATAGCTATAATATATATATATCAGTAATAGTAACAATATAAAAATCAGAGCAATTTCAACAATAGCAATAACAACAAAAGCAATAACAATACTAATGATACTCATAATTTTGTTAATGATGTTTAACAAAACGGAAATACCCATGATCACAATAATCAGCAGGGCAATAATGAGAATAATGGGTTTAGTACCTTTTGAACTTGCATATTTTTCACAGAGGTTGCTGCTGGAAATGTCTTAGGGAGTCTTGGATCTAGGAACCCTAAACCCTAAACCCGAAACCTTAAACCCTAAACCCTATGAACCCGAAACCCTAAACCTTGAACCCTAAACCCCAAACCTTAAACTTAAGCCTTAAACCCTAAACCCTAAACCTTAAACCCTAAACCCTAAACCCTAAACCCTATAAAACCTTAAACCCTAAACCTAAACCCTAAACCCTATAAACCCTATAAACCCTATAAACCCTAAACCCTATAAACCTTAAACCCTAAACCTTGAACCCTAAGCCCGAAAAACCCTAAACCCTAAAGCTAAGACCCTAAACCCTTCTAGGATCTTGAAGAGGTGTCAGCGGATCAAACACTTGGATAGTTCTCTAAAGTACAGTCCCTTTCAGCGTCCTTTTCATGTTTAGGGTTTAGGGGTTTAGGGGTTAGGGTTTAGGGTTTAGGGTTTAGGGGTTTAGGGGTTTAGGGTTGATAGGGTTTAGGGCTCAGCGTCCTTCTCATTAAGGTTTAGAGGGTTCAGGGCCGTACTATATATGGGACCTTGAAAGGGGGACCCTAATTCAGAAGACTGCCCACCTAGTCGAGGGTAACAGGTGAAATCGAAGTCCCAAACTGAGGCAAAAACATGAAAAGCCTTTAGGTGCGGTTATTCAGCCTTTGAAACCAAGAGTGGGTTAGAGTTAGGGGCTGGCACGAGTAAAATGTTGCCGGTCTGACATCGGCGCTTCGACGACATTTTTTGGCACATGGCGTGCGAGTCTTGCTGTGCGCCGCAGCTCGCACCACCTGCACTAGGACCTGCACGGTTCACGGTGAGACCTTCCTTGCAATATCGGGGCCCGAATAATTAGAATTGGGTTTCGGGCAATACTATACTATAACCGTTGGACCGTTAGAATAGCATTGGGAATTATTGAGGCCCTTGTATTACACAGGCTTCAAAAGATCCTGCACAGCACTACTGTCACCACCATAGGAAGACTGACCCCAGGTCACAATCGATCCATCACCAAGAATTGCAGCAAAAGCCGCGTCAGAGCCTTGGATCTGCTGCACGTTCTTCAGCTGATCCTGCACGGCACTGCTGTTGCCACCATAGGCATTTTTACCCCAGGTCACTACAGATCCATCGCCAAGAATGGCAGCAAAAGCGGATTGAGAGACTTGGATCTGCCGCACGTTCTTCAGCTGATCCTGCACGGCACCATCATAGGCAGCATCACCCCAGGTCACCACCGATCCATCGCCAACAATGGCAGCAAAAGCGCAATAAGAGGCTCGGATCTGCTGCACATTCTTCAGCTGATCCTGCACGGCACTACTCTCACCACCATAGGCAGCATGACCCCAGGTCACGACGGATCCATCATGAAGAATGGCAGCAAAAGCGAAATCAGAGGCTTGGATCTGCTGCACGTTCTTCAGCTGATCCTGCACGGCACTGCTGTCGCCACCATCGCTAGCACTACCCCAGGTCACGACGGATCCATCGGCAAGAATGGCAGCAAAAGCCGCGTCAGAGCCTTGGATCTGCTGCACGTGCTTCAGCTGATCCTGCACGGCACTACTGTCGCCACCATTGGCAGCACTACCCCAGGTCACGACGGATCCGTCGGCAAGAATGGCAGCAAAAGCCCTACCAGAGGCTTGGATCTGCTGCACGTTCTTCAGCTGATCCTGCACGGCACTGCTGTCAGCACCACAGGCAGCATTACCCCAGGTCACCACCGATCCATCGTCAAGAACTGCAGCAAAAGCGAAATCAGAGGCTTTGATCTGCTGCACGTTCTTCAGCTG
>CAJNJA010066831.1:0-22757 GCA_905231915.1 Symbiodinium necroappetens
AAGCATGCATTTCGAAACCCCTGACTTAGGGTTCAGGGCTTAGGTTTAGGGTTTAGGGTTTAGGATTTAGAGTTTAGGGTTTAGGGTTTCCTGGCGAGGATTTCTCCCAAGACGGAGATGGTGCTGGATTCACCCTGGCTAACAGACTGGATGCAAAAGAACACGAAGCCGGGCTTTTCATAAGGAATGTAATCTAAAGTTATCATAACACGGAAACCACCTTACTTTCTCCAGAAGAACGCTTTTTTGATGGTAGGTTTAGTCCAAGTGCCTTAATGCTACCCATAGGCCCCTAAGTAGTTCCTTTTTGGGATTATATACCTTATAGGATTCTACATATAATCCCAAAAAGGAACTACTTAGGGGCCTAGGGGTAAAGCCCAGGAAATGCTTGAGGCATGCTTTTGTGCAGTATGGCGCGCTTTTGTTCCGCGGTTTCCAGATTGAAGACGCGTCTGCCTTTGAAGCAGTGGCGCTGGCGATGGTGCCCAATCTCGAGCCTTTGATATGAAGCAGGGCGTAGGGGTTTAAGGATTTAGGGATTACAGTTTAGGGCAGGTTTTAGGGGTTAGGGTTTAGGGTTTAGGGTTTAGGGAGGGGTTTAGGGGTGTAGTGCTTAGTTTTTTTGTTTTGAGCTCCGGGTTTCTATGAGACTCCCCAATAGCCAGCCCAAGCATACACTCACCAATATTCTTACTAGGCAGCCATATCAACTCACAAACAAGCGCCCACGGAAACCGCTGTTCACGTGATTCATGGGCCTATCCCGAAACCCCACACCCTAAATCCCTTAAATGCTGGTTTCTTAGAGGTGCTCAGGCGATAGCGGTCTAGCAAAACTGGTCTATGATGTCAGGGCCAGGAAGGTCCATGTATTTATGCACAGAGAGTTTAGGGCTCAGTGTTTGGTGCCTGGGAAGTTTAGAGTTTAGCGGTTTAGGGTTTCACGTGTAATATATATATATACATACTTCGGGTATGATAGGCCTTCTGCGCGGGCTCTTGAGGGTTTAGGGGTTAGGGTTTCACAGATTCAAAGTAGATACTACATGGGCATGTGCACTCAAAGAGATTTATCCGGCTTACCCACCGGTTCAGGGTTGATATGGTTGATGATATAAATCCTGCATTACCTTAAGGACCCTAATTTAATTAACTATGGGAATTATATGGTATATTCCTTATTGTGGGGTAATGCAGGGTTTATATCCTCAACCCTAGGGTTTCGGGTTTTCCGGGTCGGGGTTTGGGCTTGCCTGTCTTGTACACCATCCCTAAGGCTCCATAAGGGTCCATGTACCCAAAGAGTATATACTTTGGCCTTAATGTAGCCCTGTATAGGTACTTTAGGGCCAATGTATATTCTATTTGGGTACATGGACCCTTAGGGTATATAGTTTACTATATTCATAGGCCTTTAAGTACCTATATAGGAACCCCTTCAAGGCCTAAGTATCTACTATAAGGGTACATGGAGCCTTTGGGCAAGGAGAAGGAGTACCTGGGGACCTCCCCCCGAAGCGGGATCCAAAACACGACCTACGTCTTTACCGCTGCGGACTTTCAGCCACATCGAACCTTGGCGTTCTTCTGGTTGACCCTTAGGACTTTAACTTTTTGGGCTTCTATAGGAACTATAATGAGGAGACTAAACGTTTAACTTTTTGGAGGGGTTCAGAAGTCAGCCAAGGAACCGTTCCAGTTCATATAGAGATGTCTTTCCGCGACTTCCCTCCTGCAACACAGCTCCTGGGCAAATGCCTTCGTTAGCATCCCGCGGGGTTCATGTAGCTACATATGTAGTATAGTATGTACTTAGGCCTCAAGATCAGGCTTTTTTACAAGGATACCCTAAACCCTAAACCCCTAAACCCCCAAACACCTAAACCCTAAACCCTAAATCCCTAAACCCCCAAACACCTAAACCCTAAATCCCTAAACCCCTGAACCCCTAAACACCTAACCCCTCCCTAAACCCCTAACCCCTAAACCCTTAGACCAAAGTAGATGCCAGATGGGCACATCGACCCCCAGCCCCCCAAGCCCCAAACGTGTCAGAAAGGGAACTCCCAGTGATTTTTGCAGCTGAAGCCCTGATAAGCCTTCCCAGGTTTAGGGGTTTAGGGGATTAGGGTTTAGGGGATTCGGGTTTAGGGTCTAGGGGTTTAGGGTTTAGGGGTTTTTAGGCGTTTAGGGTTCAGGGGTTGAGGGGTTTAGGGTTTAGAGTTTGGCTATAAGACCTCAGCACCTTTAAGGAACCCTTAAAGAGCTGAGGCTCTTCTATGCCAAGAGAGTGGACCAATGGGTGGGAGGAGAAACGCCCCTCACGGACATGCAGGTGCACAACTTCTACGCCCTCTAGGGTTTAGGGTTTGGGGATTTGGGTTTTAGGGTTTAGGGCTTTAGGGTTTTGGGGGTTTAGGGTTTAGGGGTTTAGCGTTTAGGGTTTGGGGTTTAGGGTTTAGGGCCTCTCCTAGAACCTGGACCCTAAAGGGGTCCAGGTACCAACAGTATATACCTGTCGGCCATATAAGAATCTGCTCCGAACGCTTAAGCCTAAAACCCTAAACTCCTCAACCCCAAACCCCTAAACCCCTCGACCCTAAACCCCTAAACCCTAAACCCCTAAACCCCTAAACGCCGTACCCACCTTAGGGGGGCAGACACCTGGAGGCAGTCTGGGAGAAGCTCGCGGAAGATCCAGCGCTTAGAGAGCAGTTTGAGACCGGAGAGCTCCTGGGTTCCTTTAAGGATTCCTTTAAGGATTCCTTTAAGGATTCCTTTAAGGGTTCCTTTAAGGATACCTTCAAGGGATTCTTTAAGATAGGGTTTCAGGGTTTTAGGGTTTAAGGTTCTTGTTAGGGGATTTTAGGGTTTAGGGGATTAGGGGCTTGGGGGTTTAATTTCGGGGTTCCTTTAAGTCATCCTTTATTAGGCTTTGAGGTTCTTGTTAGGGGATTTTAGGGTTTAGGGGATTAGGGTTTAGGGTTCAGGGTTTAGGGAATTTCAGGGTTCCTTTAAGGGATTAAATTCTTCCTTCAAGGGATCCTTTAAGATAGGGTTTAGGGTTGAGGGGTTTAGGGTTTAGGGGATTAGGGGCTTGGGGGTTTAATTTCGGGGTTCCTTTAAGGGATCCTTTATTAGGCTTTAGGGTTCTTGTTAGGGGGTTCCTTGCAGGGGTTTATAGAGTTTAGGCTTTAGGTTTCCTTTAACTTTCAGGGTTCCTTTAAGGATTCCTTTAAGGGTTCCTTTAAGGATACCTTCAAGGGATTCTTTAAGATAGGGTTTCAGGTTTTTAGTTTTTAGGGTTTAGGGTTCTTGTTAGGGGGTTCCTTGAAGGGGTTTATAGGGTTTAGGCTTTAGGTTTCCTTTAACTTTCAGGGTTCCTTTAAGGATTCCTTTAAGGGTTCCTTTATTAGGCTTTGAGGTTCTTGTTTGGGGATTTTAGGGTTTAGGGGATTAGGGTTTAGGGTTTAGGGTTTAGGAAATTTCGGGGTTCTTTTGAGGGATCCTTTGTTGTCAGGCTTTAGGGTTCTTTTTACGGGCTTCCTTGAAGGGGTTTATAGGGTTTAGGCTCCTGGATTCCTTAAATTTCAGGGTTCCGTTGAGGGGTCCTTTAAGGGTTTAGGTTTTGGCCTTTAAGTGTTCCTTTAAGGGGTTAGGCTTTAGGGTTCTTGTTAGGGGGTTCCTTTAATTTCAGGGTTCCTTTAAGGGATTAGGGTTTAGGGTTCTTGTTAGGGACTTCCTTTAAGGGATCCTTTAAGATAGGGCTTCAGGGTTTTAGGGTTTAGGGTTTTAGGGTTTTAGGGTTTAGGGGTTTTGTGGTTTATGGTTAAGGCTTGAGGCTTTAGGGTTCTTGTTAGGGGGTTCCCTTAACGGATCCTTTAAGGGGTCTGTAAGGCATCTATAGGCTTTAGGGTGTAGGGATATAGGGATCAGGAGTTCCGGGTTAAGGACTTAGGTGAGTTTGATGTACTATCTATCTATCTATCTATCTATCTATCGATCTATACATATATATATATGTGTGGGTTCTGTGTAATAGGGTTCTATATGGGTTGCTGTAAGGGTGTATTGTAGGGGCGTTTAGGGTGTCGGGTTTAGGATGTCATCTTTGACAACGAACATCGGGCTTAGGCTTATGATATAGGGTTTGCATTATGGTTTGTAGGGCTGTAGGGTTTTTAATCGAAGACGGCCTTGCTTACCACAGTATATAGTTACAGGGCGCATACTTTACATATAATTACGTTCATTCTTACGGTATCGCCAACTACCCCGAGACCCTTGAAATCCCCAAATCTCAACTCTCACATCTCACATCCTTAGGTTTAGGGTCTAGGGTAACTCTTGTTGCTTAAGCCGTAAGCCCTGAAATCCCTAAACCCTAAAGTCTAAACCCCTAAACCCTACACCTCTAAACCCTAAACCCGTAAACCCCTATAAACCCTAAACCCTAAACCTTGAACACTAAACCCTAAACCCTAAACCGCCAAGCCCTAAACCCTAAACCCTAAACCCTAAACCTGGAACCCTAAACCCTAACCCCTAAACCCCTGTACACCCTAAACCCCTATACCCTATAAACCCCTAAGCCCTCTTACAGGGCCTGAGCCTAGGCTCGAGTATCTGCGCAACATGGACGACTGTGCCTCCACCTCTCAGTTCGACCCACTGGTTCAGACGCCGGGTTGTTAGAGTTTGGAGTTTAGCATAGGGGGGTTCCTTAAAAGGGGTTCCTTTAAGGGATCTATGAGGGATCTATAGGGTTTTGGGGGTTTAGGGTTTAGGGGTTTAGGGGTTTAGGGGATTAGTTTAGGGTTTTGGGTTTAGGGGTTTAGGCTTTAGAGCTTTAGGGTTGAGGGTTTCGTGCAGGTGAGCTTTTGTGTTTGCTTGTGGGTTTCCGGTATTATGAACTGTTCGTATAAGCACAGTTTATCAGCCAGGTCTTGTTTCTTTTGTGTCTGGCCTGTGGTGGCTTGGGGTGGGTTTAGGGGTTTAGGGCCTTGGGTTTAGGGGTTTAGGGTTTTGGGTTTAGGGTTGGCTGAGACCTTAACACCGTCTTTTGATTTCCTGAACTTTGGCTTCTGTGTTTTGGGGCGCAGAAGCCCGGCGGTTGTCTTGGGATCCCGGAACCTTCTAGGATGGTTTAGGGGACAGACCATCCAAATTCCTTCAGTTGGAGAATAAACCCGAAACTATGGTCGGATGCCTCTTATGTAATTTATGTAAAGTACATTCCTGCATTAAGGGATTTTGGAAGGTCTGTGTAGTTAGACCCCAAGAAAGGAGTCATGACCTTCCATTTTGTAGAGATGGGGTAACAGGTAACTTAGCTTAGTAGCTGAATGACTACACTTTAATCTTTTTGGGATAATATGACCCCATGTAGAACTGCAAGTGCACACTTTTTTGTGCTTGTGAACTCAGCAACTAAGGTCAAGGTTTCCCTTGGGCTCGGAGTTTTCAGGTTTCGAGGTGTGGCATAGGTTTTTGACTCAGCGGCTCGGTTTGACGTCTTAAAACCCAAACGTTGAATCTTGTGCTACTCGCTTGTGGGATTTAGGGCTGAGATCCTACCGGGGTATGGATTGCTGCCAGGTTGCTTCCGTAACCCAAAGGGTCCTAGGTACTGTTATGGGGGATACTTTCCCAAATCATAATAGTAATTCCTAATATAGAAACCCTACATTCTACTATGTAGGTACTTTGGACCCTTTGGGTAATAAATGTTTTCCAAGCAAACAAAAGCAATGAATCCAACCAGTAAAGCAAGTTACGTACCCCTGCATTCTCTGTTGACCTAGCCAAGGAAGTGCTGGCAGATGATGTTCAAAGACGAAAAGGATGCAAAGCGAAATTGCGAAACCGAGGGCTTCAACTGCACTTGGGACGCTTCGAATAGGTTGACTTTGCGAAATCGACAGCCGTTTATTCGAAAACATGCTCTGAGTGGCCGACCTATTTGGTACAACCACATCAACGTCCTGCACGGTCAAATGATGACGCTTGCCCCAAACCCTAAACCCTAAACCCTAAAACCCCTAAACCCTAAACCGCTAAACCCTAGAACCCTAAAACTCTACAGCCCTAAAACCCTAAAACCCTAAACCGCCCCAAAGCCTCAATTAATTGCCCACATCAAAACCATAATAAGGATGGTCTTTTGGGGCCTAATTCCATAATCGTAGTGTATGTGGACTCTCTGGATTAGCAACCCTTGAAAGGAACTTTTTAAGGAACCCTTTAGCGTTCCTGTAACGGTTCCTATAAGGGTTAAGGACCCTTAAAAGCATCCCTCCTAACTATAAGGCCTGGTGACTATAGTAACCCTTGTAACCCTAAGCCCTAAACCCTGGGAACCCTTAAAGAAATAACGAGTTAGCCCCTAAACCCTAAACCCTAAACCTTGCTACAAGGCCTGGTGACTATTTTCGCACTGCCACTCTTTGGCCTGGTCTTGCGCGCTTGTGGCCCACGGCGTTCATTGGGGGCTCGCAGAAGGAATCATTTACAATTTTGTTGCACTTTGAATCCGAGGGGTTATGTAAATTCAAGTTGATGCTCTTTTGTCATGCCCCGGAGGCTAGTATGCCACAGCATGCCCGAGTTTCGTACACTTCAAGACCTTGAGTCTGTCGTAAAAACACAGCTTGAATTCGAGGAACCTTCCCCTCCCACCCTGAACCCTAAAACCTCAAATTCCCAATACCTAACCCCAGACAGGAAAGCCCTGAACACGCAATCGCTGTGCACCCCTAGTCTTCGACTAAAACAGCAAAACCGACATGCGTTTGAACGGCCTGAGGTGGAGATGGCTAGGACTACTATCCCCCCTTCTCTATCTACGTGTAATGTACCCCAAAACCCTGATAAGTCCCCTCTACTAAGCGCAACAATACCCCGACAGAAGCCCTTCAAAGAACCCTCGAAAAGCCTCTGAGGGGTTTGTCCCTAAACCCTAAGCCCTAAAGCTCTGCAAACCGAAACACCTAAACTAAACGCCTAAACGCTATGTTGCTGGAGCACCGGGGGTTTAGCATCGGACTTTGTGGCGGTTCGGGCAGAGGATTCTTTTGGGAGTAGGGTCTAGGGTTAAGGGCGTTGGATTTTGGGACCTAGGGTTTAGGGTACAGGGTCAAGTTTGGGGTCTAATGTTTAGGGCTTTTGTAGGGTTTAGGGCTTCAGGGTTTAACGGCTTTTAGAGTTTCATTGTTGTTGTCGTTGTCGGGGTTTTGGGTTCCCTTGTGGGGTCCTTGTGTATGGTTCGGGGTGTAGTCATGGTGGCGGTCCGGCTCTAGACGACGAGATACGACGAGTATTTGCTGTAAGATCCCGGTATACATGCCCAACCTGTGTTCAAGCTGTCATTGCTTCCTAGTGTGAGACGGATCAAGTTGAACGGGTTTGATAGTTGCTTCTGGCTGAAGAAAGGCTGTGGCTCTACTATCGCGGGTTGTTTGGCATCTACAGCTTCTTCGTGCCAGACAAAGACATGGGCTCCACGGTTCTGAAGGGCTCTGGCGAGGCATTCTCCTCCAAAGAACTGCAGGCTATGAAGGCCGCCATTCACGAACACACACGCAACCACGCCTACCGGCAGCACGACGTCGTGATGCTAGACAACCATCGCATTGCACATGGTCGTGAGATTTACCTTGGCCGGAACCTTGGTCAAACATGGGGATCTTGTTCACTCTTGTGGACTGGGTTTCCTACTGTTTTGGTTCAAAAAGGTGCCCGTGAATGTGATCCTTTGTTATTGTTTAGGAATGACCAAGGAAGGAGTCAAGAATGATCTATACGGCGTGGTCGAACGAGTATCCTCCCTCCTGGCACACCGTGCCTGAGGAGACGACTTGCCATGACTCAGCAGTATAGCCCAAAAATGTTGGCACTGAGGGGTTTTGCCAGCGCTTTTGTTGGGGGTTTCGTCAGGGAGGGGAGTCATACAATCGTCGTTGTTATAAGCGTTCTCCAGGGTCCTGTGAGAGTTCCATGCCCTGAACCCTAGGTTGATATAGGCGGAGGTTTTCGTGCTCCGACTTTTGAGTTTAATTAGCGCATGGAATGAGCACCGCCTCATTGTGTCAGAAGGCTTAGCAGCTTAGCATGCTACCTGGTACAGTTTAAGTACACAGCCGAAGATGTCCTGCAACCCTACGTAGACCTATCAAGCACTGCGACGCCCATCTTGGCAAGAGGGATTAGCGGTCCTAATGCTGCAAGAAACAATTTATCAGCGCAAGCTTGCACATGCTCTGTATGTATATTATATACATAGGTAGTACATACATACATACATACATACATACATTCATACATTCATACATTCATTCATACATACATACATACATACACAAATACATACGTACATACATACATACATACATACATACATGCGTACGTACATACTTAGATTACACATAGTTACATACGCTGTAATTAACTATTACAACCAACCAACCAGCCAACCAACCAACCAACCAACCAACCAACCAACCATACATGCATACATACATACATACATACATACATACATACGTACATACATACATACATACATACACAGACATACATACATACATAAATGCATGCATACATACATGCATACATACATGCATGCATACATACATACATATACACAGATAGATAGATATAGATAGATAGAAAGGTAGGTAGGTAGGTAGGTAGGTAGGTAGGTAGGTAGGTGGGTAGGTAGGTAGGTAGGTAGGCAGGCAGGTAGGTAGGTAGGTAGGTAGGTAGGTAGGAGGTAGGAGGTAGGTAGGCAGGTAGGTAGGTAGGTAGGTAGGTAGATCGATAGGTAGATTCCAAGAAATGTCCATAGATAGGTTCACAAAGATCCAGAAACACAGACACATATGTGTACATATATATATATGGATAGATAGATAGATAGATAGACAGACAGATAGATAGATATATAGATAGATCGATAGAGAGGTGGAGAGAGAGGGATAGACAGCTAGATAGATGGACAGGTAGACCGATAGATGGATAGATAGATAGGCAGATCGATAAGGAATGGGAGAGAGAGGGATGGACAGGTAGATAGATGGACAGCTAGACGGATAGATAGATGGCTAGATAGACAGATAGATCGATAGGTAGATAGTAGGATAAATAGATAAACATATATTTGAGTAGACAGATAGACAGACAGACAGACAGGCAGATAGAGAGGTATACTTTCAGGTAGATAGATAGAAAGATAGAGCGTGATAGAAAGATAGATAGATAGACTGATTGGTTGGTTATTGCTAGGGTCGCGGGGTTTTGGGTTTTGGGTCTAGGGTTTAGGGCTTTTGTTCGAAGCTGCTTTGAATCAAGAACCCGGTCAAGCCCTAATACCATCCTTACCGCGACCCTATGAGGTCTTTACCGGGCTTTGCAAACATCCTACAAATTCTCGCAAAGACCCCACAAAACCGTGCGAAAGCCCATAAAGAAAGCAAAAAAAATAGATAGATCGATAGATAGATATTGGCGGTCACAACCCATTATCTCGCAGGGTTTGAGCTGCAACCCGAAGCTTTGCAGAACAGAGCCCAGGCGTTTCCAGGAAGTGCTGCTTTCAGGTAGAGGTCTTAGGGTTTAGCATGTTTAAGGTTTAGGGTCTAGACTTTAGGGTTGAGGGTTTAGGGTTTAGGGTTTGGGTAAAGGGTTTAGCCAACTACTCACTCCAGAACACGATAGGCCCCAAATGTCCACAATCCTGACCCTGCAACCTGAAACCTAAAGCTTCAAGCTGCATACCTGAAGCAAATTTTGTCGCATCCAGATACAAGTCCGCATGTGGAGTCCTGCAGGAACTAGATCAGCGTAGGCTCTAACCTTACACACCGAACCCTAAACGCTCACCCGAAAATCCTTTTCCCTGAACCCGGCAATAAACCCTTACCCTTAGCATCAAAACAGAAGCCTTACATAATAGGGCCTTTTGGCCCAAAAGCCTTAACATATGAGTCCTTTGAGGGTAAGGGTTATCGAGCCCATCTTGATCCCTTACACGCCCGTAGAACCCTTCAAGTGACGTAGCCGCAAGCCCTACCAAAATAGAGGCTCTGACCCGTTCATGGCAGGCCCTAACCGGTAAAACTCTAGGATGTCGGATCCTAAACCATAATGAGATCTCGGGTTTAGCGGGTTTAGGGTTTAGGGGGTTTAGGGTTTAGGGGTGAAGCCTATAATCCCTAAACCCGAAACCCTGGGCTAGAACCCTTTAAGGCAACCCTAAACCCTGAAGCCTAAACCCTAAACCCTAAACCCTACCATTTAAGGAACCCTTCAAAAGGGACACCCGGAGCAGGTCAAAGTCTCCACCCCGGCCTTCCTCACCGCCTGCATCCTGATGCTGGGTTGCTGTTACGGAAGTTATCATAAGGGGGAGTTTAGGGCTTAGGAAATTAGGGTTTAAGGTTTAGGGTTTAGGGTTTCTTTTGAGGTGTAGGGTTTGGGGTTTAGGCTGTTACCGAAGCTACCATAACGAGATTTTGGGGCTAAGGGTTTAGGGTTTAGGGTTTAGGCTGTTACGGAAGTTATCATAACGGGGATTGTAGGGCTTAGGGCCTAAACCTTAAACCCTGAAACCATAATAGGGGTTTCCTTATCTTATAGTATTTTACTAAGCTCCAAAAACAGCAGCCCAGGATGTCCACGGCGATCTCGAAGAAGCAGAAAGTCCGCTTCCTCCTAGGCCGGGGCCGGGGTCTGCTCTCGCCCTAAAGGTCCATGTACCCACATAGTATATAATGAACCTAAAAGGGCTTCTTTAAGGGTTCCTTTAAAGGGTTCTATAAGGGTACCATAAGTGTTTAGGGTTTAAAGGTCCATGTACCCAGATAGCATCCATCTTGTCCCCAAAGTACCTACATAGGGACTACTTTAAGGCCTACGCATATCCTGTTTGGGTACATGGACCCTTAGGGTAGGATTTGGGGTTCCTCTAAGGAATCTATCAGAGATCTATCAAGCTTAGTAACGGTTTAGGGCTCATACCACTCAAAATCCCTGAGTTCAGGAATACAGCTTAAATCTTGTGAGGGATCCTACTATAAGTTACGGTATATTCCTTGATCAAGGGATGTTGGACGGTCTGGGTAGCTCTAGAATTCAGGGTTTAGGATTGACAGGTTAGGGCTGGGGTTTAGAAAGTTAAGGGATCCATAAAGGTTCAGGGTCGATGGGGTTTTGGAGGATTTTGGAAAGGTTTGAACCACGCAGGGCTTCGTCGGGGTTGATATTATTTTATGAGGTTCTTTCATAGACCTCCTAGGCAGGAATTTCTCGATTGTTCAACCGGTTATGTTTTTTTTTTTTTTGTGAGGGTTTTTTGAGCGTTATCCATGAGTTTTCATAGGTTTTGTTTACAATGGTTTGAATGCTGACCCCTGATCAACAGGCCTTCGGAATAGGATCCCGACATACGTCTTCCTGCGAAGAGGGAGGTTGATTAGTCAGGGGTTTGAAGACATCCCTAAACCCTAAACCCACTGTAGGGTTTAGGGTTTAACAAGGGTTTAAACCCTATAGTATAAACCCTACACCCTCAACCCTATGACCTGTCCTGTATCCAGCACCGCGATGACCGCAACTCTGGGTGCGACAGGCGTTTTCGACGAGAATGACAACCGCTTCTTCGAGATGCCCGAGTTCATCGAGATGTCTCTTGTCTAGACATTTGGGGTTCAGGGGGTTAGGGCTTTAGGGGTTTAGAGCTTTAGAGGTTTAGAGTTTAGGGGCTTAGGGATTAGGGGTTTCGGGGTCAGGAATTGGGGGTTTGGTAAGGGTTTAGGGTTAGATCGATAGTGCTGCAGGCTTCAGTTACGTACATCGCAGGTCGCCGAGACGCATACTGTAAGGATGTCTAACGGCTAGATCCCTAAGGGTCCATGTACCCAAACAGTATCTACATTGGCCCTAAAGTACCTATATAGGGACTACATTAAGGCCAAAGTATATACTATTTGGGTACATGGACCCTTAGGGGATAGCATCAGTACTCGACTACTTCGCTAGTTTGATGCCTAAACGAGGGTGTAAGATACTTAGGGTTTAAACCATTAGGATATAGTCGTGTTCGAACATTCCCATATAGTCCCGTGCCCAGCCTGAACCCTAAAGCCTTAGGGTTTCTTGGAACAATCAGTGTCGCCGTTCTCCATTACAAGGATATATTTTGAGGGTTTAAGGTCTTGATTTGATGGTTGCGGTTACGAATCCTTTTATTTAAGTTTCGGATCCCGTTTAAAGGTTCTAAAGAGAGGATCCTTTTTTTATCAAAGGGTTCCAACTTCAAAACAGCTCTCAATCAGGACCCTGCTACTTTGAGGGTTGTTTAGGTTCCTGCGAGTTTTACAGGTTTCAATTTAGGACCGACAAAACCCGGTAACTCCTAAGCTGTATGTGGACTCGACCTTTTTTGTGTTCCTTCATGGTTTAGGGTTTGGGGTTCTGATGCGTGCGACCATAAATGTCGATGGCTTCAGTTTCCCCTCATAGCCCCTAACATGTTTGTCATATATTAGGGTTCTGATGCGATTATAGGGGCTTGGCGGGGATACGATTGCTACCGTAGTTCTTCCGGCCTCCGCCATACCTCGGCCAGAGGCTCCATTGAACCTAAACCCCTTAACTTGGTGTGCTTACTAACTGCTTAACTGAACATGAACCGTAAACCCCAAACCCTAAACCCTTGTTCCCTGAGGCTCTCCTCCATAGTCTGGGTTCTTGTTAGGGGATTTAATCTAAGTTACCATAATAAGGAAACCATATTATTTACTATAGATCCCCACTATGGTAATTTAAATAAAATCCCCTAACAAGAACCCAGTAGTGTGTTTACTAGCTCCCGAAGGCTCTCCTCGATAGTGTGTTTGCTGCCTCCCCAAGGATCCTATGTACTGTTATGGGGGAAATTTTTCCCGAATCATAGTAACTATTCCTAATATAGAAACCCTACACTCTACGATATAGGTACTATAGGGGCCTGAATAATTACCAATATTACTATTTTTTTCGGGGGCTCCTTATTATAACTATAGTACAGTATTCCCCAAAACCCTATTCTAATCAGTCAGGCCCCTCTATTACTTCGGACCCTCTGGGACTTCTTAGCACCTCATCTGACTGGTTCTTCGAGGGAATGGAGGAGTGGGTTTTTGGGACGACTATAGGGGGCCTTAAGGGACTATCATAGGGATCCCCCTAAACCCTAAAACCTAAACGCTAAACCCTAAACCCCTAATCCCCTAAACCCCTAAACCCTAAACCCTATCCATTCCCCCATTCCCTACAAAGAACCAGGGAGTCATTGCAGTCCGACAGAACCCTAAACCCTAACCCCTAACCCCCTATAAACCTTAAACCCAAACCCCCAAACCCTAAACCGTAAAGCCCTAAACCAGAAAAGGCGCCCTTAGAGCCGGACCCGTTCTCTGTTCCCTCCATGTTACGTCCCTCAAGAGCCCTTAACCCTGAACCCCAGGTTTAGGGTTTTAGGTTTAGGGTTTAGGGTTTAGGGATTAGTCACGTTTTAGGGTTTAGGGTAGTGCCCTAATCCCTGAACCCTAAACCCTAAAACCCGAGCATTTTTCCCTGACCCTCAACCCTAAAAGCCTAGACCCTGAACCCTATCATTCCTTCCCTGATCCTAAAACCTAAAAGCCTAAACTCCCTGATCCTGAACCCTTAACCCTAAACCCTAAAACCAAAACGCACAGCCCTAAAACCGTAAACCTTAAACCCTAAAGCCTGAACCCTAACCTTTAACCCTATAGATCCCTTATAGGATCCCTTAAAGGAACCCTTTAAAGGAACCCCTAAACCCTGAGGCTCTCGTCGTTCTTCCATGGTATCGCCTGTGCCTTTGGCCTCGAGGCCGCCGCGATGCCGAAGTCCAGCAGCTGCCCGCCCCGGAGGTTTCAGCTTCAGGTCCCTATGGTAGGGTTTAGGGCCTAGGGTTCAGGGCTTAGGGCTTAGGGTTTAGGGGTTTAGGGTTTAGGGTTTAGGGTGTAGGGTTGATGATAGAAATCCTGCATTACGCATAATGAGGAATATACCAGAATTCCCATAGTTTAGGATCCTTAAGGTAATGCAGGATTTTCATCATCAACAGTAGCCTTTAGGGCTTCGGGTTTTAGGGTTTAGGGTTTAGGGTCTTGTGTTTAGGGTGTAAGGGCTCTTTGAAGAGCTCTTTTGAGGATTTTTTTGGGCCCAGGCATTGGGTTCAGGCTTTAGGGGTTTCGGGTCTGGTGGTGTAGGGTTTAAGATTTAGGGGTTTGGGTTGAGAGCTTGGGGTTCTGAATCTTGGGTATGGGGATTCGTGTTTTCGGACATTTGTGTCTGTCCCAGATGCAAGGTTTTCGTTGCGGTTCATGCTATTTGTGGTGTAGCTCTAGGTCTTGTGTCAAGTGGTGCCGCTTGAACTAGGCAGCGTCTGTCTTCCTAGGCTCTTATCAGGGCTAGAAGCTATAGGCCTTTTTATTACCAAAGCCTACGAGGTTTCATCATGGGTTTTGTTTGTACCAACTTTGTCCACTGGGATTCAAGTATTAAGTAGGTGTGCAGCAGTTGCATGGGCTTTTATAGGGCTTTATCTAAGCGGTTGAGAAGTATATATCGGCTGAAGGCACTTTCGCGACTTTGGAGCATCGCATCCTTTGCAGGGGTGTAGGGCATAAGCATATAGCGTGAAGGCGTGCGTGGTCGGAGCGTGTCGCTTACAAGCCTTTAGCCACGCAAGGCTTGGATGATCTTGCAAAGTCCGACAGAAACCCCTGCATGCAAGCAATCCACCCATAGGGGTTTAGGGTTTAGGGTCTATGTACCGAGCCATAACCCGAACCGAATGCCGCCCTCAACAGTAACAGCGAAACAAATTCGTAGCGAGCCCGTGACCGAACCAGATCCTGCACACCCCCCTTTTCCCACTTCCAAAGAAAACCGTAGGATTCGCAGATTTCGGAAAGAAACACTGTGCTCAAACACGCGTGGCACTGTTGGCATACGGCTCCACGGAGCTAATCTTGGCCAGCAGACCCTCAACCCTAATCCCTATAAACCCTCAACCCTAAACCCCTAAATCTACAAATCCCTAAATCCTCAACCCTCAACTCCTAAACCCCTACCCCCAAACGAAAGCGAAGCCCGAAGCCCCCCGAAACCGAACCGGTAGTGGTTCGGGATGGGGCGCGGGCGGGGCACTTACTTCCATGTGGGTTTATAGGTTTTACAGGGTTTAGGCTAAGGGTTAGAGGGTTTAGGGTTTAGGCGCTTCCCTTAACGTACCTGCGTAGGAGCTGCTTTCAAGCCGAAGTACCACAACAGTACTATATAAGTACTCTCTGTAAGAATAAGATCCAGCACCCGAAACCCAAACACGAATCACTAATCCCCTAAACCCTAAACCCTAACCCTAAACCCTAATTCCCTACCCTGACAGAGATTCACAACCCCCTTAGTCGATAAAGTATCCTTCAGCTTCATGGTCCGAGGCAAGCAAGCCTTGGGGAGGAGGCTTTTTACACGGCAGCCCGGATGGGGTTTGAGGGATTATGGGATTTAGGGTTGAGGGTTTAGGGATTCGGGTTTAGGGTTTAGGGTTTATGGGTTCCCCTATGCTTCCAAGGACCTTATAGTTAGGGCCCCAGACCCCTTAAGGACCCAATAAGAAGGTCCCTGGAAGCCTAGTGTTCTTTATCAAGCTGTAAGTTTCGAGGGCGTGAGGTTTCAGGTCTCGCGCATACGATTGGGCTTTGGTTCTTGTGTACGGTTGCTATGAAACCCCGCACACGTTGGTCATGAGGCGAGCCCGGCCCAAGAAGCATGCCTTTTTCGCTGTTAGCTTCAGGCCTTGCCGGCTTTATAGGGAACGTCCTTGAACTTCAATACCTTTAAACTTGAACCTTCGCTGAAGCTACAGGCAGCATAATCATAGGGTGTTTCGGCCAGCGCAAAGCACCCCAGCCGGCGTAGCCTTCACCCGTTCATTGCGGCTGCAGCTTACCCTGCCACGACGTAGACCAGAGCCACAGTACCCCGCAGTATCCAAAAGACATGGGTAATCATGCGGAGCATGGTTGCATGAATCTTTGGCCTCTGTATGTAGAAGCTTACTGTGGCTTACAGCCTGGTCTACAAACTTTACACCCTAAAAACCCTGAAGGCCGAATCCGAACGGCAAATCCACGCCTCAACAAACAACCTTAAATCCCTGTAACCCCTCATTATCCCGTACCACCTCTATCCGAACACATACACTGTTCCTCAGGGTCCATGTACCCAAGTAGTATATACTTTAGCCTTCATGTAGTCCCTAAAAAGGTACTTCAGGGCCAATGTATATACTACTTGGGCACATGGACCCTTAGGGATCCACTGATACAGGGCCATACACGTTCCCTGTTTGTTGTTGTTTGCCGCAAACAAAGAAGCCAAGGATCCTCCGCGCAGCGGCGGTGCGGTTACCCCCCAGCCCCTTTGATTTGGTTATCAATCGGCTTGTGCTTGTCAGGGTTCAGGGTTTAGGGTTTAGGGTTTAGGCTTCCCGGAGACTCCAATATCCCCTAATAAAGGAATATACCTTAAGTCACAGTAGGATCCCTAATATGATTTAATGTATATTCCTTAATTAGGGATATTGGAGTCTCTGGGTTGTTTGGAGGATCATTGGACTGCAGCTGCTCCTGCTCCCGTTGCTGCTGCTGCTGCCGCTGCTGCTGCTGCTGCTGCCGCTGCTGCTTCTGCTCCTGATCCTGCTTCCTCTCCTGTTGCTGCCGCTGCTACCTGCTTCTGCTACTGCCACTCCTACTCCTCCTCCTCCTGCTCCTGCTACTGCTCTCGTCACTGCCACTAGTGCGACTGTAGCTGCTACCTTCTGGTCAATGCGTGGGGCAATACTAAACTCACATGCTTGCCAACCAGTCAATCTCCCAGGATATACCTCCTATGGACCACGTAAATAAACAAATAAATAAATAAATATATATATATATGTATATGTATATATGTGTATATATATAGTATATATATATACTTTGCCCCCCTATGAAGTACCTATATAAGCAGCCCCTCACCCTAAACCCTCAACCCCGACTCAACCCCTAAACCTCAGGGGTTCATAAACACCTATGAAGGTCCATGGAGCCTCTGGGATGCAAAACCCTAAAGGGGTCCATGTGCCCAGAAGGGTTCCTTTAAGGGGTTCTATAAGGGTACTATAAGACTATAAGGGTTTGGGGTTTTAAAGTCCATGTGAATGTACCCAAATCGCATATACTTTGGCCTTAAAGTCATAACCGGGTCCTTGTTGGCTGCAATGTTACATGATTGTTATAATAAAACCCCATAAGGATTCAACAGGATCATTTTGAATTATAGCCCCAACAGGGAACCAGTTCAAGTAGTCCCTATTTAGGTGCTTTACCGCCAAACTATTTTCTATTTGGCTCCATGAACCCTTCGGGAAACTGAACCCCAAAGTGCCCGCTGGCTTGGAGACTTCGGCAGCGTCAGCAACCCTTCGTTGAATAATATCGGGGCCTTCGTAATTACCTATACTATTTTGGGTGTTCCTTACTATAATTCTAGTATACTATACCCCAAATACTTGTCTAATTGTTAAGGCCCCTGCATTAGCAGTGGAGGGTGTAGGGCACACCTGCAGCCCCAAACCCAAGAGAAAAGCAGGTTATGATCCATCATTTCTGGGGCCTGAGTCTTAAAAAAGTGTAGGGCTTCGGATCAGCAGGGATTTAGGCGCATCTGAATCCTAACACTTCAAGGCAGTTGTCGGGGCAGGTTAGGTTATTGACCCAGGGCATAAGGTGTTGGGTGTATGGTGGAGCTTGTTAAGTTAATCGCCTGATCCCGATCAAAGGTGAGGGGCAAGCGTTGCTGTCCAACGCCTCTGCGCCCTTTGCTATCATGGAGGCCATGGTGTAGACTGTAGGCTATGGGGTTTAATAGAGTATATTGGTTGATCTTTTTATTTGTTGTTGGTGGAAGAGTGGGGGCGCCGGAGGGTGGGGTCGCTGCCAGGCTGATTCAACGGATGTTCTTGGTAAGTATCTTACATACTTTAGCTTCCAATTTATGGATGCATGCTAGACAGCGTCCTCCGAAATCTGGTTGTCTGCAGGGTTGTTCCCTGACTAGCGAGCTCCACAAGACCACAACCCCTCATGTTCGATGTGTACTTGCGGATGCAAACAACCGGAAGTAGGAATATCGTGATGCTGATGCCCTTCAGGTAAAGTATAACCCTAAGGATCCATGGACCCGAATAGTATATACATTGGCCGTAAAGTACCTATATAGGGACTACATTAAGGCCAAAGTATATACTATTTGGGTGCATGGACCCTTAGGGTAAGGCATGAGAACCCTCACCATTCATCCTCAGGTTCCTAATACCCATGATCCAACTTTCTCGAGCTTGCTGTAGAGCTGAAGTTCTGGATCTGTTCAGCCCCTGCTGGGGTGACATGTGCTAGGGTTCTTTGATAGTTTGCCGAAGATGCTGCGTCAGGTTTGCATGTGAGACCGGAGCGGTCTAAAGGCCACCTAAACCCTAAACCCTATTCAGTGAAGCACTACGGCCCTACACCCGAAAACCCTGAATATCAACAGACCCTGTGATCAGCACTGCGGCCCTCCAAGTCACATAAAACATAAACAGGGCTTAGGGCTTGCGGCTTAGAGTTTCGGGTTTCGAGCGTTTAGACCTCTATGTGCACAATAATTACGACTTTAAGCCCTCATAGACATGAAACCCTAAACCAAACCAAGCCTTAAACCCTAAGCATACTTGATTGAACCCTAAGCCTCTAAACATTAAATCCCTATATAAAGCCCCTAGCAGGATTGGTTCCTGGGCGAGAGCGACGATCCCCTCGCTGTTCCGTTCGCGCTTTTTCTGGAGCGATTTGTGTCTTTGCCGATAAATGTCTCAGAGCTTTTGCTTATTGGGGGATATGCTCCTCCACTGATGCCTGCATCGGATTTCCTTGAAATTCCGCAGCCCTTTTAGTTTGATTGGTACTTCACCATTTCGAATCCATGTGCATATATAGTATATGCTTAGGCCTTAGTGGGGTTCCTATAGGCACTTCAAGGCGTAAGTATATACACCATATAGGTACACGGAGCGTAATTTATAAGGGATTTCTAGACTTTAATCCCCTACCTTAAACCCTAACCCCTAAACCCTAAACCCCTAAACCCTGAACCCTAAACCCTAACCCCAAAAACCGTAAAGCCCTAAACACCTAAACCCTAAAACCCTAAACCGTTTCGTCCCCGCAGGAGGAGACCATCCCCGGGTCCTTAAGGTGTGGCTCCTGTTGGGCTCAGGGTAACTTCTGAGGTTTCTGGCTCATCACGCGGGTGTTAGGGTTTTTTAGGGGTTTTCGGGTTTTTAGGGGTTTTAGTAGGGGTTTCAGGGGTTTTAGAGTTTAGGGCTCTAGGGTTGTAGGGTTTAGGGTTTAGGATGTCCATGAGAATGTAGGGTCAGGTATGTCTTACTGCAGAACCTGTGAAAGAACCCACCACAACCCTTACATGAAGCCCTTAACCCTAAACCCTAAACTCTGAACCCTAAACTCTAAACCCTAAACCTTAAACTCGGGGAACTTGATGCGAGCATCTTACCCGAGGCTGTCCCAGGGGAAGATGACGACCCGGAGATGTTCGAAGACGAAGACAGGAACCTTGTGGGTTTAGGGTTAGGGTTTCTGTTTAGGGTTTTTAGGGAGTTTAGGGTTTGGGGTTTAGGGTTTAGGGTTAGGCTTCCTGTTTAGGGTTTTTAGGGAGTTTAGGGTTTCGGGTTTAGGGTTTAGGTTTTTAGGGCGTTTAGGGTTTGGGGTTTAGGGTTTAGGGCCGTTTAGGGCTGTAAGGGGGATCCTTCAAGGGTCGGTGAGGGTTCCTGTAAAGGTTCGACATAGGTTTGGTGTGTTTGGGTATCCGTCATGAATAGGACCCTGCAGCACGAAAGGCTTTAACTTTAATGGTTCAGACCCTAAACCCTAAACCCTAAAGCCGTCTGTAAAGACTTGCAGTTTGTGTTTTAGAGCTTCGAGGGTTTAGGGCTTCGCGTTCGGGGCTCCGGTTGGGGCGTTTCGGTACTACAGCCGCAGGCCTGCGCAGGGATGCTCGGCAGTGTAGGGTGCCAGGGACACGCATAGACCCTGCCCTACTTAAAGGCTCAGGAGACATAAGGGTCATAACTGTGAGTAGCTCTGCCTCTAATCGAAAATAAGGTTCCTATAACTTACCCCCTAAACCCCAAACTTGAAACCCTGAATCCTAAACCCTTATAACTTACTTCCTGGGCATAGGACAGTGCCAGAACTCATCAGGGTAGTTCTCTAAACTAGGGTACGGCACCCAAATAAAAAGGACCCTAAAAGGGACCCTAATTTTGAGAACCACCCATATACTACCCTTATAGAAACCCTTATAGATCGCTTTAAAGGAACCCTAAAAGGGACCCTAAGTTTGAGAACCACCCGTCTGGGTCGAGGTGCGAGAGCAGAGCCATAGGTTTAGGACACAAGTCCAGGAGTTGATTCCCCGTCTAGGGTTTCCTTTCAAGGATTTCTTAAGGGTTCCTTTAAGGGATCTATAGGGTTGAGGGTTTATTGCCCATTAAGGAATATTCCTCTAACATTCCAAAAAGTCTTATCAGGGATCCTACTGTACCCTTAACCCCTAAACCCCTAAACCCCCTAAACCCCCTAAACCCTAAACCCCCAACCCTGAACCCTAAGTTTAAGGTACATTCCTGATTTTAGGGATCTTGGAAGATCTGGGCCCATCCGAAACCTACCGCCAAAGATCCTCAGACCCTGCCCTAACCCAAAAAGCACACACCAGCAGAACTAAATTGTAGTAAGATCCCCTTGCACGGTTTAGGGTTTAGGGTTCTACTGTAAAAATCCTTTTTGGTGATGCACATCTTTCGTGATCCTTGCAGGAGACGAAAGGGATACAGATTGCTTCGTTGTGCAGCCCGACGAATCGTTGCCTTTCGTGTTCAAGTACACATCCATGGAGAACAAGGAGGTGCGATTTACATCGGTGGCGAGCGCCTTCAACAACCGGGAGCTCATGGAATCCAAAGCTTTGAATATGTCATGGCGAGTCAGCTACAACCAAGATGAGCAGGACAATTGCATTTTGTCCCCAACCTTGTTGTCCCTAGACTCTAAACCCTAAACCCTCAACCCTAGACCCTAGAGCCTAAACCCTCAACCCTAAACCCTAAACGAAGGTTTTCGAGTCTTCAAGTTGGCTTCGGGTTTGGGGTTTAGGGCTCGCCTCAGGGCTTCGAGTTCCTAAATTGTTTTCGCCCTGTAGCCCGAACCCACAAAGGCCCTAATTCTAAGCCTTAAGTTCGAAACCCTAAACCCACAAAGGCCCTCATTCTGAGCCGTTAACGATAAACCATGAAGCCCAAAACTCAGCCGTAGAACTCTATCTAAACACTAGCACTCTAACTCTTAGCGTCAAAATAGCCCAAAAGCCTTATATAACAGGGCTTTTGTGCCCCGACAGCCTTAAAAAAATATAAGTCCTTTGAGGGTAAGGGTAAGCCCTAAACCCTAAATCCCCTAAACCCTGAACACTAGCAGTACAAGGATCCTTTGGAGGATCTCTTCGAGCTTCATACACTTCATAAGGGGTAGCATAGGCTTACCAGACCAGGTAAACCCTAAACCCCTAAACCCTAAACCCTAAACCTCTAAAAAGCCCTAAACCCCTAAACCCCAAACCCTAAACCTCTAAAATCCCTAAACACTAAACCCTAAACCCCTAAACCCTAAACCCCTAAGCCCTAAACCCTGCACGTCGTACCAGGCGCTTCAAGCTCTCGCACATCGCACCCGTCGACCCGCCCATGGAAACGGCGGCCTCCTTGGACTCGGCCTCTTTGGCAGGGAGAAGGACTAAAGGAGAGACCCCTAAAGGGACCCTTGGGGTTTGATGAAGGTTTAGGGTTTACGGTTGAGGGTTTACGGTTTAGGGTTTGGGGTTACATTCTTGGAACCGAAAAGGGGCTAAAGGAGAGACCCCTTAAAGGGACCCTTGAGGTTATATGGGGCTTTCTGTTTAGGGTTTAGGGTTGAAAGGGACCCTTGAGGTTATATAGGGGCGTTATTGTCAGGGTTTAGGGTTTAGGGTTTAAAGGGACCCTTGAGGTTACATAGGGGCTTTATGAGACTATATAAAGGGTAAAAAAGGGTTATATAGGGTATTAGGATTTAGGGGTCCCTTCTAGGGGTCCCTCCTATTGTCCCTTAAAGAACCGAAAAAAGGGTTGCAGGGTTCCTCAAGGCATATGCTCTAAGGGTCCATGTACCCATATCGTAGATACTTTGGCCTTAATGTGGTTCCTATATAGGTACTTCAGGGCCAATGTATATACTATTTCGGTACATGGACCCGTAGGGATGGTTAGGGTTCAGGGTTTCGGGTTCAGGCTTTAGGGTTGGGGTTCAGGGTTCGGGGGTGTAGGGTTTGGGGGTTTAGGGTTTGGGGGTTTGGGGTTTAGGGGTTTGGAGTTGAGGGTTTAGGCTTTAGGGTTTTGGGCTCCAGAAGGAAATAGTGAAACAGGTCCCTGCAAATATTGTTTTTTCTTTAAAGCCTAGGCCTAGGGTTAGGGTATGGTTTAGGGTTTAGGGTTCCTATGTAATATTAGGAAGACCCCTTCAAGGGGACCATTCTTAGCCCTACCT